>CM053790.1:664494288-664759288 GCA_028749045.1 Cupressus sempervirens | reverse complement strand
AATACCAAAGGAAACATTGAGGTAGTCATCTATCACTAGTCCACCATCCTCCTCCCGACTCTATTGGTAGTGTCACATGAGCACAAAGATCCACATGACTTGTAAATATGACCTTGTCTAGAGTGACAAGTCTCATCCTCAAAGGAGTGACACAATTAGTGAGGCTTTTAATTCAGAAGACTAATGGTGCCTAGTGTGTCCACCTCTATATGTTCCTTCACAATAGAAGCAACAAAAACAAACTCCCCCTGGGGCTTGCCAATAGATGCCTTAGGTGCATTAGGTCCATAATATTCCACCTACCTCTCAAATGGCCACTTACCACCTCTACCTCTCTAGCATATCAAAATAATTGGAGATCTCCTTGAGGATAAACTCACAACACAATTTTCTTAAGAAATAAATGGGAACCTCATGATTATTATAGGGAAGGGAATCAAATACTATCAACCATTTATCCCAAAAGTGTTTTTTTATATCATCATTAATCTACCAATGAATGGGGAACCTCTTCACCGTAGTTATGAGGGTGTTAAATTCTACAAGATTTTTAAATAAGGAACATATGTCATATTTTTAATTTTTGTCTTTTTTACATCTTCATATGAAATTCTATTAGCATAATATTGTTTTTTATCTTCTCTCTTATTATTTCTTAAATTCAACTTCCCTTTAACTAAGGCTGCATGGGTCAAAATGGACTCAACTTGTTATGCCCTACTAGGATACTTTGCAACCAAATTTTTGAGTCTCCTAACCAAACTTTATAATTTAGTGTTCCCTCTTTCAATTTTATTTGGAATATTTTCTTGGGTTCCAATAGGAGGACTTTCAATTGTTGGAGGTCATTCAGGTTCTTGTTCTTCATTTAGAGGATTTTATGGTTGATTTAGTTTATTTAGTTGAGGTTTTTGTGATGGATTTGATTAAATTGTTACAAGATTTTGTGGTGGATTGGGTGTAGGTTTTATAGAGGATTAGGTGGAGGGATTTGCACATTACCTACTATTTAAATAATAATATTTTTTAAAGCTAATCAAACATAAACTAAAATCAATTAAAACCTTAAAAAACTTAAACATTTTACAGTAAATAATTATTTATTCTATTACTTAAGTTTACTTAGGTTAAATGCATTTAGATATTAGTTGTCATATAGGAGTTGTTGATGATTTTTTGATAACGTGGGAGTTTTTTCCTATCTAAGTCATACTTATCCTCTCAGCTTGATCAAGGATATCCCACCTTTTGTGGACATATGCTTAGTTGTCAACCTTATCTTCTAGGACTTTCCAGCTTATTCTAAAAGCTTCCTTAAGGCCTTTATATTCAAGCTCTCTCATTGTAAATTCATATTATTCACATAGCAATCTCATTTTCTTATTGTGAAATATTTTTTCTTGCTTTGTTGAATTGCTTCAAGCTCTTGCTCCTTCTTTTTTGGTTTCTCCTCAGCAAGCTATTTGCATGTTGGTGATCTTGGCACACTATGAAGTTTCCTTTCATCAACTTCTATATGGTATCAGACCCTCCCTATTGCTTCTTAGTCTAAAGGATTTTTGAAGCTGCAATTTAGAGACACAAACCCTAGCTTGCTTGTGATTTTTTTCTTTAATTAGAAGGAAGTGCATTTTTTCAAGGCAAATTTTTTTAAAAATAAAATAAAATTGTATTTATACTTTTTTTGTGAAAAATTTGTATATATATATGTTTTTAACAAAACAAAAATTTCCAAAAAATTGTCCAACATCAATATTTTGGCGGCTAGATTTTGTTCTAGTGACTGGTTGTTGATGGTCATATGACCATCAAATTTTTTCTAGTGAGCTAGTCTTTTGGAGCTACAGTTGGTTTTTTGGCCATAACTTGAGCATACATAGGTCTTTTTCCAATCTAAAAGAAGTGCTAAAAAGCTAACTCAAAGATGGAGACAATGGTGCTTGTTTCATCACATTCCAAGTTCATTTGAGCTCCCATTTTTTGTGTCAAAGTAGAGGCTTCTATTTCCTCCTCTGCATTTGGAATCCAGGTTCTTATTCAATTTTCTCTTTCTATAGTTTTTTTCTTGGTACTTGAGGGATATCTTTATATGTTGTGGAGGAGGCATTTTCTTTTCTATAATCTACTTCAGAACAAGACCCTTATGCTTCTATCTTCTTCTCTCAATATCGAATCCATATATGACCTGGCTTATGCCACACAACTATCACACCTGGAATGCACAAATGACTAGGCTTATCATGTCAAGAGGCTTATGGTCATGTCTAGATGAGAATCAACCTATTCTCACACACCCTTTTGAGGTTCTTTAGCACAAGAATTAAATGGATGAGGCCATGGGATTGATTGCACTAAACATCTCAGATAGTCTTCTATTTCACTTGGATGGTTTGACCAATCTGTGAGCTATTTGGATGAAATTCCAGTCTTTGTTTGGCATGGTGAATGAGTTCTAGGTGTATGCATGAATATGCAGCCTCTGTTTAACACACACACTTCAACGTAGTCATTACTTGCGAAGTCATCCTAAAATGAACATTGAATTGTCCATCTAGAATGCTCGATAGTGTGACCCGTTGCCTCCTATCTAAAGGGATTTTTCTTATTAGATATCCTCAAATTTGAGGTGTAAGCAACCATACCCTCTAAGAATGAAGGATTGAAAGAAATACAATTAATCTAAATGAATGTGGAAAGTATTCTAGAATGAGATATGCATTTTAATCTAAGAACATGTAAAGAAAATTATGCTAAATGTATGCATTTCTAAAACTATATGAAATTAAGCTAAGAAATGTATGAAAGATGGTAATGAGCTATGTGAGTGCAAAATGCAGTAGCAATTCGACATCTATTCCAATTCCTCTCCTCCAAAATGAAGAATTGAGGGTCTCTTAAATAGAAATCTTGAAATTCTTCAATGATTGAGATCAATTCCAATCAACGGATAGGATTGACGATAAGGTTCAGTCATGGTGGAAGATTCTCAAATTAAAGGGAGTTAACTAGCTCAGATCTGAGTGTAAGAGTTAGTCAACTTAGATAGACTTTAGTGTGAGAGCAAGTGATCTGGATCACTTCTAATTTGATTAGTAGTTATCTAGGAATTCCCATTTTTGAACTAAAGAGTAGAATTAGGAAGAATATTTAATTTAATAAAATGAGATATGCTCTCATAAATACCTTTTCTATTTAATTACATAATTTTATTTAATTAATTAGAGACACTTTTCTATTTAATTAAATAACATCATTTAATTAATTAGGAATGACTTCCTATTTAATTAAATTACTTTGCTTAATTAATTAGAAATAGCTTTTCTATTTAATTAAATAATTTAATTTAATTAATTAAAATAGGCATATTTATTAAATTAAATAAATTTAACCTCATAGTACATTAGCCTTAAGAGATAATTTAATTTAACAAAGTATGAATACTTTAGATTAAATTAAATTTAAATCAGATAGGTTTAATGTGGCTAGCATGAGTGGGTACTATAGGAATTAAATAGGAAATATGATGAATGCAGATTAGGATTTTTTGCATTTGACAATTAAGCCAAGTAGCGAATGTTAGAACAAGAATTTTCCTAATGAAATAGGACTTTAGCAATTATCAGGATAGACCAGAATCAGTTGTTAACCTCATAATGGTTTTTGACACTTGAGTGCCAACACACTTAATCACATTCCACATTAGAGCTGAGTACACCATGCATGTTGAGCCACAACAAATGCCAAGTTAGGAAAGACTTCAGGTGCTGAGTGATCTTCATGTGCCGAGTAGTTTTTAGATGCCGAGTGAAGATCAGATACTGAGTGAAGTGTAAGTGCCGAGTAACATAAGGTGTCGAGTGTTAACAAGTACCGAGTAACATAAGGTGTCAATTGTTAACAAGTGCTAAGCAACATAAGGTGTTGAGTGTTAACAAGTGTCAAGCAACATAAGGTGCCGAGTGATACAATTTTTTTTAGGTGTCAAGCTATCTAGGAAACATCATGTGCCGAGTATCAGCAATACTTCAAGAGTCGAGTAACTCAGAATATCAACATAAGAGTTTGTAATTGCACAAACTATGATGCAAACAGTTTTTACAGCCGACATAAGGTAAATCTCGAAGGATTTAATGATGAGATCGAATCTTTTATTTTTCCTATGCAATCTACATGTAGCCAATAAGAAAAATGATGAAGGCATGCAACCAATAGAAGAAGTGCAAATAATAAGTGGAAAATGAAGATTGAATATGGATCGTAGATCCATACCTAACCCTAAATCCTCAAATGTCTTTATAAGGAAGACAAAATTTCATTGTAAATGAATGAGTGGACATACAAGGGTGCACAAGGAAATCTATTTTCAGAAGTGAGGATTATCAGATCACAAAAGGATCAAGATCAGAGAAAGTGGAATAGGTGCCTACATTCGGCAATCAAGGATTGTAATCTTTCAGGTTCATTATACCTAATACTTTCTAGCAATTGTATTAGAATGAAAATTCTATGGTGATAGGTTAGCTTAACAGCTATTTCGTAGATCCTTTAATTAGCTGATTAAATCCTTTAACAGGGTGACACTTCATGTAAAGTGTTTGTAAAGCCTCTAACCAGGTCACTATTGACACAGTGTAAAGCCTTTAACAAGGCAGGCCTTTAACAGGGCAGACCATCAGAAGTGGTTGAACAATATTGCTGCAGTAATTTTTGTGGGTATCATCCCCACCCTAGTTTTACCTTCTTATTCTTGGAGGGTTTCTGGGTTACCAAATTCCAGTGTTATGAGTTGTTGATGCATGTCTTAGTTCCATGTTTATTTGATGTATTTACATGCATGCAATTTACTTTCAGTTAAAAGTTTTATTGGCTAAAGTGTGATACTTCTGATTCACCCCCCCCCCCCCCCTTCCCCCCTCTCATAAGTAATCTTTCCATATTTGAATATTCCAACAATTGGTATCAGAGTGAATCCATATTCTCACGAGGAAAAGCCTAAAAACTTGGAGGAAAAGATCTAAAGATAGAAGCTTTCGAACTTGGAAAGATCGTTGAAAATTAGGTGATAGATGTGCAACTTGCTCTACATAGCTTAGAGGAATTTAGAAACAAGTTGAGAAACTCATTAAAAAAAAAGGAAGGATCTAGCCATAGCTGAAAATGATATACACTACAAGGAGATTGATACCACCAATATATTTTCCAACAGAGATACTAAAGAGTTTGATGCAAAAATAGCAGAATTGCTGGAGAAAAATAAAGTTCAAGTAGATGAGATAAGATCTCTCAAGATGGAACATGAGTCACAGGCCATAATGATATGTAAAATTATTGAACACAAGAAAAGAGCAGTTGAAGATAAATTGATGATGGAAAATGACAAAAGAAATCTTTCAAACAGACTTGAAGAAAAATGTACTAAATTGACAAGGATCTCAAACATGCAGATGGATACACTTGCCCAAATGATGAACCTTCATCATGAACTCAATGTAAAAGATATTGAGATCTCTACTTTGAAGATGCAGAATGAACAAATGTAGAATGAATTGAACAGAGAAAAAGAGGTAGCAGAGAATCTCAACAAATCAAGTGAATCCATCAAGTATTTTGAACAGTTGCTAAAATCCCCAAAATCTGCCCATGATACATTAGAACTAGGATACAATAGCACTGAAGTTGGGGAATCATCAAAGAGTGCTGAACAAAGAAGTGATAAAGGTAAGAATTCAAAACCCACTTGTCATCACTATAATAAGAAGGGACATACAGCTAATGTGTGCAGGAGTAGAAGATTCAATCAATTAAATACACCCAAAAATATGAGTTTCTATCACAAGTGCAACATGCAAGGACATATGACACAAAATTGCAGATCCAATATCACAAGGACTCAAAGATTTGATGGACATTGTTATAATTGCAAAAAGTATGGACATAGGGCATTTGAATGTAGATCAAAACCTATGTGGACATCAAATCAACTAGCAAAAATAGAAGGGAATGAAATTCATTATCATTGGGATTACAACACTAGATATAGCTGTCATTATTGTCAAGAATATGGACATATACCACAGAACTGCATAAGAACACATTTCAGAGGAAACTACAAAAGATGGTTGAATCAAACTACATGTTTCAGTTGTTTGAAAATTGGTCATATCAACAGAAACTGTCCTACAAGATCAAAGGCACCCAAGATTGAAGAAAACCAAGGAAAAGAAAAGATTGATGTTGAAAAGATAAGGGTGCAAATGAACAAGACTTGGAAAAAGAAAGATGAGTGCAACACATCAAGTGGAGGGATCACTTCACCCAATGGGTCAAGTGATCACACTTCATCAAACTAAGCATGAGAAGTACATAGGACTGATATACAAAGCTATATCACACATTAGTCCCAAGACAAATAAGATAAGGAAAGTATAAACCTACATGAAACAAGATGTCAAGACAAAAACTAAATGTTGTTGCTGAGCTGTCTTTGGATACTGAGTTAAACTCCAATAGATGCCAAGCTCCCAATAGCGACCGAGTTGATAACTGATGCCAAGTTGGTTAACTTGAATGGAAGCCGAGAAAAGTGAAAATATAGTACAAGCTGAGTAAGGTTAAAATTTCTTCAGAAGCTAAGTTGGCAGTTGAGCATTTAATGCGATGAAAATAGGGTATATTATCGCGACTTCAATCAATTTTACTCATCGCGATCAAGAAACAAAGAAGAAAAAAGAGAGTTGAGCGAATTCATTGCAAGAATCCATCATTTTGAGCAAATTACAACCTCATTCAACATTTTTTTCATCGATCTTAAGGTATTTTCATTTGTGTCGAGCTATGCAGTTTCATATCCTTTTGTTATGAAAACCCTAGTTTGCATAAATGGCATCAAGCTCGAAGAAAATTGAGGTAAAAGAGTCTTTTGAAGTGCAATTAGTTTCAAATGAGGTCAAGCAACCTGATTTCCATCCTATACTCAAAGTTACCTACAAAAATGACCCAGCTGGAGCTCTCTCCCATATTCCCCCAAAATTTGTAATGGTCCAAGACGTGAGAAAATGTTACAACTGTAAGATAGGTGCCCTAGGAGACATGGAAATAAGACAAGCCTATGAGAAACTGTGTGTAGATGGAGTCTTGAAAGATGAATTCAAAATCATTGAAAGAAAGGGTTTAACCCGAGTTTTGAGCTTTCCAACCATATTTAAAACAGAATGGGTTAGACTTGTACTGAGTAAAATTCATGGTGGAAAGTTGTGGTTAGAAGATATTCCCATCAAATTGACCAAAGAAATCATACATAGAGTAACAGGGTACCCAACCCTAGATTGGTACAAAACCCTAAGAAGTGAATCAAAGGAGGTTATTGAAAAGAATATTGGTGCCTAGTGGAACAAAAGAGGAATGACAATTCATACCATACAGGATCCTCTAGTTGATTTTTCTGTTAGAGTCATTGCCCATAAATTCTACCAATCTAGTAGACTCAACAGTGTACCATGTATTGCAATAGATGTAGGCTACAAATTGGTGAAAAAAGATCATACTTATGATCTTGCAGAACTGCAACTACAACAAATCAATGAAAACCTAGCTTCCATAAGAAGAACAAAGGACACTCAATGCAAATTTGGAGCAATCCTAGTTTGCATATTCTTTTATGTTCAGAATGAGTTTCCTTCTTTTGGCAAAGTGGCATGGAGGAATGACAGAACCATCATTGCCCAAATTAATGAATATATAGAGAAAATGGGAGAAAATTTTGATACCTTGATGACAAGCTATTTTGAGGATTTCAAGAAATCCATGAAGCAAAGATCAAGGATACTAGCTTCCTTAGTGGAAAAAAATACTAATGATATATGTTTCTTAGTTGACATTGATTTTACCTATATTCAAGCAGTAATACCAAGGGTAAGATGGCTAAGGCCATTTGGATATGAAATTAATATTGATGAAGCATCTGCAGCAATAACTGCATTATTGGTAGAATAAATAGATAAAATTGGTCCACATTTTGGCACTTATGATGTGGTAAGATCGAAGATAAACATGGAATTAAAAATTGCTTCCACACTGAAGAAGAAAGACAAATTATTAAAGAAGATTAAGAAGAAATTTGGTAAAGAAATTGAGGCTGAAGCAGAAGAAGAAGAAGATGACAGTGATGATGAAGATGAGTAAGAACAAGGGCCAATGGAATTAACACTGTATATGAGAAAATGTTAGTATGCTAATAGAAACCAAATTTAAATAAAGCTTCTACAAACTAAACAAAATTCATAAACTTCAAGATAGACTAAGATGAGCTCTTAATTGAGAATATGAGCCATTAATGGGCTCTCTCAATAAGAAGCTCTCTTGTTGAGTAGCTTTGTCTAAATAGATAGGATGTATGCTCAAGCTTTATGCTTCAAAAAGGGCTTCAATGGATGATTGTGGATTTTTGGTGTGGATAGATGGCTTTAGTATGGATTTGGCTCTCAAAATAGCATTATAACTTTACTTCATGGATTGTGTTCTTTTGCAAAGGGGAAGGATCGAATTTATAGGCAAGAGGCTTGAGGGTTTCAGGGCTAAGATGCAAGGATGGGAAAAAGCTTATGGAGGGCTCAGATTGCATGAGAGGAGAGCACATGGATTGTGCTTTCTTATAGCCAATCAAGGAGTGACACATGTCACATGGTGAGAGGATGGAGGAAAGGGGAAGGATGAGTCAACAAAGGAGGCTCAAGGGATAAAATCTTCATAAAGACCCTCATAATGACTTGTAAGAGCAATAAAAGGGCTTGTAAGAGTCATTTATGACCTAGTGGACTTCATAAAGTTTTATGGTTGAGATATTTTGAGGGTGATGAGAGAAATTTTGACTTGGACTTGATTAGGAAGGTTTTAAGCTTGTTTAGGCTTGTGCAAATGATTAGAGGATGGATTAGGATGGTTTAGGATTAGCTTAGGGATAGGCAAGTGGATGGCATTTAATGAGGGTGGGTGAAGGAGGAGATATTTGTTAACTTTGGCTTGGGTTAGTAAGTTTTAACCCATGTTTAGGGAATGTGACAAGGTTAGGAGGGGATTAGGATTAGGTTTAAAGACATTTTCTAGAAGAGTCTAGATTTTGGATGAGGATAAAGACTTTCTAGAATAGTCTAGAATTTCCTAGGATGAGGATGAAGACTTTCTAGAAGAGTCTAGAATTTCTTAGGATGAGGATAAATTAGATTTTTAGGAAATAAATAAAGTTTTATTTATTTCAAGGGTTTGGGTTGAGGAGATATTTATTAAAACTTTTTTAATAAACATGAGGATTAATATTTAATTTTCATTAAATATTTTGAGTTGGGATTAGGGGTAGGAAATGATGAGATTAGCCTTTAATCAAAATTAAAGAAGGATTAGAAGATTTTGGAAGAGGTTATTGGTCATAAGGAAATTGGCCAAGTTTTGGGCAAAAAATAAATTTTTTATTTATTTTAGGATTTTTGGTCAATTTATTAATTAAATAATTAATAAATAAGGAAATAATGTTTAAATAAGATTTAAACATTTTTGGGAGGGATTCCTTAATTAAATATTTTTAATTAAGATAAAGGGATTTAATGGCATAAAAATTAATTAATTAATTAATTAATAAATGATGATGTCATCAGGACTTTTTCAGAAAATAAAAATACTTTATTTTCTAAAGGTTTTTAGGTGTCTACATTTTGCCCCTCTTTGATGTGATGCCGCAAGTGGCATGGCATCAAAGATAAGAAAATAAGATGCCCAAGGCTAGAGCAGAAGAGGAGAGAATGGACTGTGAGATGCCCCCTCAAGCAGGTAGCGAGGAGAGAAAGCGAGGCTCGATGGCTTCTTGAAAAGTACAAGAATCCGAGATGAGCAAGGAGACTCAGATTGGCAAAGAGAAGGGGCTGAATTAGCTCAAACTCTCACTATGGGAGAATGATAAAGGAGAATCAGATGCACAAGAGGAAGCAAGCTTAAGACCTTAGGGAAGGTGGAGGATGAAGGAGCAGAGCGCTATAAAAAGGAATGCAGGATAGGGAGATGGATGAGGGGATTATAAAGCTGATGCAACAGGATTTCAAAGAGTCAGATTAGTGGAAGATGGGTTTCGGAGATCCCTAGGACTAGGATTGTGGATCTTGAAAGATGAGGCTTGGTGGATTGATTTGGATTGGTGGATCCCTAAGACTAGGATTGTGGATCCCTAAAGCTAAAGGTGAGGAGTGATTCAAAGAGATACTTATGCATAAGGTGGGGTAGCAGAGACATATGTTGGATATGGATGGGGGATAATGGAGATGAAGGAAAACCATTGAAGCTTTTTGAGCGGGGGGATACTTCAAAGAGAAGTACCACCATGTAGTTGAGCACTAGATTTTCTATAGGACTATTGGTTAATTTCCAAGGTTACCAAGAACATCAAGGCCTTTTCACCAACTGTCCAGAGGACTGACGAACTGACTCAAAACAAACATGCAAGGATTGCCCCAGCATCACACATGAGTCCAAGAGGAAGCAGTGTGGAACCGACACTGGGTAACCCACAAGCAGAAAAGAAAAATAAACAAAAGACTTGATCAAGACCTTACGCTCAGATTGCCCCATTCGTAGCATACCATGATATGGAAGATCGTGGCAACCTTGAGGAGGAAAAAAAAAAGATTGCTTGGAAAAGATTTTTCAAGACCCAAAAGGGAAGATTCCAAATCAAAAGAAAGTGAAAATCCAAAAGAGAACCATTTGCCAATGAGATGGGTAGGACGAGGTACTAATGGACCAAGATCAGACATGAGGAAAGCTATATCCTACAAGGATCTATTGGAGAGAACCTAAGCTGATGGATCTGGATGGGTGATGCATCTGGAAAGCTGAACTAAGAAGGATAGTACTTTGGTGATAGGAGATCTAGCTAAAGGATGCATTGGAATAGCTAACCAAGGGTTGTGCGATGTGTGCAAGATGCTAATCAAGGAGGAATGAACACGAAAGTTGGATAGATACAATGGTACTAAGCTAAAGAGGATGTACAAGCTGATAGACCAAGATAGTTACAAGTGAGCTAATCAAGATATGGTACAAGCTAATAGACCAATGATAGTTACAAGCAGGCAAAAGCTCAGGATGATAGGATAGTGGGATGGTTCGATGTTGTGCAAGATGCGAAAGCTAAGGGTGGGGTGATAGCGAAAGATATGGATTTGGCAGGATGCATCCAATGATGATGAGAGATTTTGTGACCAAGGATAGCTAGAGGAGCAGGATGAGATGGATGGATAGGATGGTAGATATCTAGGATTATGATGGATATAAAGAGATGACATTGGGTTTGCATGAGGATAGCCTAGAGCTAGATACCAATGACAAGGGAGGATGGACAAGACAAGATCTCCAAGGAATATAGTGCCCCCAATCAGAAGATAACATGCAGAAGGAGGTCTTATGATGGATGTGATAGGATTGAAGCTAGGATGGAAAAAGCTGAAGGGGCTAGGGAGATGGATGATAGCTGAGATGATTGGTTGAAGCTGCATAAGATTAGTGGATGGTGTGAGATGGAAGCTAGAGGATGGAGGATAGGTGGATAGATTGGAAGATGGATTTGGATGTCAAGAGATGACCAAAAGCATGAGGGTGATAGGCTAAGCTGGGGATGGTGGGATTACGCATGACGCTTGTTTGCCAAGTTTTCATCATGGTACTTGTCCAAGGCGCTTGAATTGCCAAGTTTTCACCAGTGGACGCTTTATTTTTCTTTTCTTTTTTGACTTTTTGACTTTGGACTTAGCTGGAATGATTTTGGCTTTCTTCAGCTATTTTGGCTTTTTTGGGATTTTTCACTGGCTGTTGGAATGTTCAATTTTGTTGCTAGCTGTTGGTACACCGGATGTGTGATTTATGAAATAGATCGGATTAGATGGGATTGATGGTAGGAGATGGAGGGATGAAAATGCTGGAACGGAGCATGAGATGGGGATGCTTGCAAGAGCAACATTGGCACATGTTGGAACGGGTGTGAAAAGAGCGTATGGGGGATAGATGGTAGATGCGGGCGTGATGGAGGATTTGTGGAAGTGTGCTTGGGGATATAGGCACCCAAGATGGAGTTAGGAGATGGGGGACATGAGTCACTAGATGGGGGATTAGCAATGGTGGATGCCATTATGCATTGGGTTTCAACTTTTTTCTTGGGGATCCACATGGTTTTGGATTTTCTTTTCATAGGCTTTTGCATTGTTTTGCATTCTTTGATTGGATTTTGCCTTTTTCGAGTATGTCTTTTAGAATAGACATATGATTGCCTAGGATGTAGATTTTTAGCTTTATGCATTTTGAAGTTGGCATTCACATTGTTGTGGTAAGCTTTGGGAAGATGGTTAGGAGAAGCTTTGTGAGATGGAGAGGATATGAAAGAGCATGTAGGGGGATGATGATGGATGATGTGCCCTGATATGTGCCTTTGTTGATCTTGCATAGAAATGGATGGAATAGGATTTTTATGATGGCTGATAGGAGGATGGAGGATGGTAGATTTTGGGGCATAGGGACCCAAAATGGATTTAGCGGATGAAGGGGGGATATGGTAGGTTGTTTTGGGTTGCAAAGATGGTGGAGGGGGGATGACATAAGATTTCTTGAAGGAGTGATGGGAGGCTGGCATGGTGGGCTTGGAGATAGGCTTGGTTTGGGGGTGTGGTGTACCAACACCTTTAGATGGTGAGCCTTTGGATACATATCCAAGACCATGAAATCCTAGATTTTTTTGTGCAATAATAGGCTCTCTGATTCCTTGCTCTTGTGGTCCTAAACCTTGACCTTGATAATGCCATCGATTGAGCATTTGAACAAGCTGAGGAAACTTTTTGCTTGCAAAAAATGGTAGAAGTGATTTATTAGGTGTATTGCAATGGGGAGATATTGTTCTTAATTCTTCTGCTGAGAGAGGGCCACTGTGGATGAATGTAAGTGAACCAAGAGGGTAGATTATAGATGGTGGAATAGCTTGGATAGGTGGTAAGATGGAAGCATGGAGCGGGGGAGATGGAAGGATAGGATCTTGATGTAGCTGGTGGGATGACAAGATATCTTGTAGTGGAGGAGATATGGCTTGAGGTTTTGGAGATGGAGGAGATGGTGACTGCACTATGGATGGAAGGCATGCTACGATGATATCTTCATTTATGCTTTGGGGGATGTCAACATGCTTTTGGGAAGGATCTTGATAGGATTGGTTTGGAGTGGATGGTGCGATAGGAGGTGAAGGGATGGATTCTTCAAAGGCAGCGGATGGATAGATAGGGGATTCAGTAGTGAAGATGGGTGAGTAGAAGATGGATGCATAAGGGTCATTACAAGAGATTTGGGAAATGCTTGGAGGCGATGTGGATAGGATTTGGAGGGATTTGATAGGTGGTGGGATTTTGATGCTTGCAGGAAGTGGAAGGATTTTAAGCAATTTGATGGATGGTATGGGGATGATAGCTATGGGAGATGGAGGTGATATTATAGATGGGGAAGCTTCATCACTGACTACTTCACATGGTTGGATTAGATGACATGGCTTATCGACTGTTGGAGGCAACTTTTCTTGTATTTCCTCTAGGAGATTCCTTGGAGACTCGTGTGTCGAAGGTGGAGGTGGATTGACAGGAATAGCTAGTGTGATGGGGGTGGAAGATTGGAAGCTTGGTTGATGGGGTGATGGAGGGGAAGCTGGAATATCAGATGGCATGACTAGATAGTTTGGAATAACTCTTGGATTTTGGGGGATGCTTGGGGGAATGTTTCTAAGGCTTTCAATATACCCGTCATAGTCAACAAGATTTTTATCATCATTGGAATAGGAGGTGGTGGGAGCAAGGACAATGCGACCAAACACATCATGATAGGATTGGTACTTCATGCTTTGATGATGAGTTTGATGGGGATGGGGTCTTACGTATGGATGAACATGGAAGCTCATGGTTGGATTTGGGTTAAGCACAGATTTTGGATTGGCTGATGAAAGATTTCCTAGGGAGAGTCAAAGTTGCATGACAGACCTAAGGAGGATTGGCTAGAGATTTTTGGTTGTCTTGTGGGTGGAAGACTTCAAGGGTATGCTGTCAAAAAGTGAGAGTTTTGCTTTCCTATGTGCTAGATTTGGTGGTGGCTGTGTCAACTTGAGAATAGACTAATGATCCTATGGGCATGACACGAGATTAACCACTTGTGGATCCCAACCTTTAGCTCAAGGTGATGAGGGATACAAGTGACAAAGCTGGATTACCCTAGACAATGCTCTATCAAAGGGATAACCTTGGTGAGATTGGTTGATTGGTAGGATAGATTGATTGGATAGCAATTTTTGGCAAAGTGACAACAACTCTTTAAAGGCTTGGGTGATTTTGGATTGGGTTGCTAGCTAGCTGGGGGGATGATTTGGATGGACTTTGGATTTGAGATTGTTGATGATTTTTTGATAAGGCAGTGACTACGCTAAGTATGCCTTGAGCTAGGAGATTTCTTCTTTTCTCGAATTTCGACCAAAATTGGCAAACATTCATTCAAAAGCTATGAACAAACAAGAAGACAAAAGTTTTGAGCAAGCACGTCAAACACACCAATATCTTAGGAAGCTTTCTACAAGGATGAAATTTGGTTTAGCTAGGGAGTCCTCAATATACACAAGGTACGTGAGGCCCAAATCCGTAGATGAAACCAAAAAGATGTCACACAGCCGAGAGGATCAGTAACCCACTTCTCCTCTTTCACTTCTCAAGGGTATAAAGTTCCTTGAGGCTTAGCCCGAGTGACAAAATTTTGATCCCAAGAGAGGTGTCTTTGGATTCACCTCCCGATCTTTATACTTCGTCGGAACGCTGGAGTTGAGGTCGTCCCAAGGGGTGATGAAATCCCCAAGCAGGCCTCCTAAAAAGCTAAGACAAGATTTTGGATCCTAATCTTATGCACCCAAGATGGCCTCGAAAGATGACAAGGGGAGAGAAGACTTGGATGATCTTGGGCTAAAAAACACGCTTGTTCTTTTACCAACTGACGCTTAAGTTTTCTGATCTAGACTTTGCAAGAACTCATGTTTAAGATACAATGTTTATTCCAACTTTGAAGTGTCGACAAAAAAAAAAAATTGATCAAAGAATGCGGACAAGAAGAAGAGTTAGGGTCAACAAGAAGGTAAACCCGTGCGCCCGGAGGCCCTCCACGTCAAGTATCGATTGATTTTTCTTTAAGGCATTCAAGATTGAGTGTGAGTTTATTTTAAGCTCAAAACAAAGGTGTGTGAGATTCGATTTCAAGCGCGCGCTCGAAGGCCCTCCACGTCAAGATTTGTCCAATTTTTATGCCCAAATGAAGTGTGAGCAAGATTAATGCGCATTCAAAGAATTTTCTAACTTAGAAAAACCACTAAAGACCCAAGTGAGTGGAGTTTGATCTATGTGGAGCACTTAACACTCTCTTAGGTGGACCCATCCCCATAGATGGCGCTGAGATTGCAGCCAATGGTTAAATTGATGGGTGATTAAAGAGGGTGAGTCCAACTACAAACTTACTCAAAGCATCTTTATTAGTTTTTATAACTTAGAAGATTTCAAAAATGTGGATTCTTTTTATGCTCCAAAAGATGATTATTTGATCTATGGCATTCAAGATTAGATTTTTTGTTTTAATCATGCATTCATAAAAAAAACAAATTTGATTTTAATCCATGGCACTCAAGAGTGATTTTAGCAACATGCATTCAAAGACAAGTGATTAAACATTCAAGTTTTTTTTTCCTTGAGCATTCAAGATTGAGATTTTGTGTGTTGTTTTAAGAACTTTGAAGTGCTTTGTTTTAACCTTAGATCATTCAAGATTGTTTTGGACTCAAAAGTGAAAATGACTCTTTGGACTTTGCTTTTCATTCAAGATTTTGTGTTCTAGTTTGCATGTTTTAAGCCCAAAAATGATATTCCTAGATTGTTTTGATGCATGAAAAACCTAAGAAACATTCAAGATTTTGCAACAAGACATTTGTTTAGAACAAATAACAAAATTTTTAGGACTCTTAGTTTTCATGAGATTTTTAAAATAACTTTAAAATATTTTCAAATGAGGTTCATTTTATCCTTAATTGATGTTTTGAGTTTGATTTAGATTTTAGTGTGCACTTAGTGTTGATTTTGAACCTTTTGAAATGGAAACTTGAAGTTCTTTTTAAATTCCCAAAAATGAAGTGTTCCTAACTTTGCATGAATGCATCTAAAACCTTGATGTTGCAAGGATGCAAATGATTAGATTGGTTTAGTTTCACTTGTTAAAATATTTTTTCTTTTTTGCAAATTTTTAATTTTTTAATGGATTTAAGTATGATTTGGGGGTTCATTTTAAGCACTAAAAAGAAGTGTGTATGATTTTGCTTACTTAAAAAAAAAAATGGCCAAGATCTCCCACAAGAAGAAGAAGAATAAGTAGATGGAATAAGAAGAATATAGACAAGAAGAGAAAGAAGAATTCCAAGTGCTTTGTCCACCTATAAGCTTGAAAAATCTGCAAACACTATGAGATAGATTATGAGTTCCTTTGTCTTCTTCATGCTCATGTGGACCTACAAAACCAATTTATACAACCCTACCAATCACAAAAACAAGTAAAATTAGCCAAAATCAGCAAATGACATACAAAACTTGACCAAAAAAGTTAATGAAGATGACCCATGCGGGGTCCCACCGGGCGTGCCAAAATGTATATGAGAAAATGTTAGTATGCTAATAGAAACCAAATTTAAATAAAGCTTCTACAAACTAAACAAAATTCATAAACTTCAAGATAGACTAAGATGAGCTCTTAATTGAGAATATGAGCCATTAATGGGCTCTCTCAATAAGAAGCTCTCTTGTTGAGTAGCTTTGTCTAAATAGATAGGATGTATGCTCAAGCTTTATGCTTCAAAAAGGGCTTCAATGGATGATTGTGGATTTTTGGTGTGGATAGATGGCTTTAGTATGGATTTGGCTCTCAAAATAGCATTATAACTTTACTTCATGGATTGTGTTCTTTTGCAAAGGGGAAGGATCGAATTTATAGGCAAGAGGCTTGAGGGTTTCAGGGCTAAGATGCAAGGATGGGAAAAAGCTTATGGAGGGCTCAGATTGCATGAGAGGAGAGCACATGGATTGTGATTTCTTATAGCCAATCAAGGAGTGACACATGTCACATGGTGAGAGGATGGAGGAAAGGGGAAGGATGAGTCAACAAAGGAGGCTCAAGGGATAAAATCTTCATAAAGACCCTCATAATGACTTGTAAGAGCAATAAAAGGGCTTGTAAGAGTCATTTATGACCTAGTGGACTTCATAAAGTTTTATGGTTGAGATATTTTGAGGGTGATGAGAGCAATTTCGACTTGGACTTGATTAGGAAGGTTTTAAGCTTGTTTAGGCTTGTGCAAATGATTAGAGGATGGATTAGGATGGTTTAGGATTAGCTTAGGGATAGGCAAGTGGATGGCATTTAATGAGGGTGGGTGAAGGAGGAGATATTTGTTAACTTTGGCTTGGGTTAGTAAGTTTTAACCCATGTTTAGGGAATGTGACAAGGTTATGAGGGGATTAGGATTAGGTTTAAAGACATTTTCTAGAAGAGTCTAGATTTTGGATGAGGATAAAGACTTTCTAGAATAGTCTAGAATTTCCTAAGATGAGGATGAAGACTTTCTAGAAGAGTCTAGAATTTCTTAGGATGAGGATAAATTAGATTTTTAGGAAATAAATAAAGTTTTATTTATTTCAAGGGTTTGGGTTGAAGAGATATTTATTAAAACTTTTTTAATAAACATGAGGATTAATATTTAATTTTAATTAAATATTTTGAGTTGGGATTAGGGGTAGGAAATGATGAGATTAGCCTTTAATCGAAATTAAAGAAGGATTAGAAGATTTTGGAAGAGGTTATTGGTCATAAGGAAATTGGCCAAGTTTTGGGCAAAAAATAAATTTTTTATTTATTTTAGGATTTTTGGTCAATTTATTAATTAAATAATTAATAAATAAGGAAATAATGTTTAAATAAGATTTAAACATTTTTGGGAGGGATTCCTTAATTAAATATTTTTAATTAAGATAAAGGGATTTAATGGCATAAAAATTAATTAATTAATTAATTAATTAATTAATAAATGATGATGTCATCAGGGCTTTGTCAGAAAATAAAAATACTTTATTTTCTAAAGGTTTTTAGGTGTCTACAAACACAAGATCCTTGAGAAGACAAGGAGGAAGGTGCAGAGGAAGAAGAAGCCAAGGAAGCACCAATTGAAGCTGAGCCAAAGAAGAGAAAGGCAAAAAAATAGCCTCCAGCTAAGCCCAAGATCAAAGAAAGCTACCACACCATCACCTCAAAAGCCAACAACACGAGCATCAACAAGGGCCTCCACTCAAAAGGCCAAAGAGTAAGTTACAAAGAAGAAACAAATCAACGAAACATAGGAAGAGCCGAGGAAAAGAAGAAGATATGTGGCTCAACCTGTGACTAATGAAGAAGACCAATCTGAAAAGGTAAGTTATTCTTCAGTTGATACTTTATGTAAAAAGATTGGAAATGGTGACTTAAGTAATCTAAATAAAGTTGATTTCAGTAAATTTACTAAAGAAGAACAGAATAAGATAAAAGAAATAGTTTATGGAATGATGGCATAGTTCAAGTACACTCCACTTGAACTAGATGGACAATTGCCAAAAGAACTGTCAAAATTTGTAGAAGACAAATGGCATTTCTATTTGAAAATGGAGAAGGAGATGAGGGAATCAACCCTAGCAAGTGTATTGCTAGATTTGACTAAGGAAAAAGTAAAGAATGTAGTCAAAAGGCACAATAATAGGTTTACACCTAAATACAGGGCATTCTTCATACTCCAAAATAGGAAGGAAGAAATTGTTCAAAGAACAATGAAATCATGGAAGAACTTGTACAAAAAGATTGAAGATTTTTTTGAAAAAGAATACAAGGAAGAAGCCACTATACCAATAGAGGAGAGGAGAAAAAGGAAAGAAGATGAAGAAAAGAAAAGAGAAGAAGAGAGGAAAGAAGAAGAACAAAAGAAAAGAAAAGAAGAGAAGAAGGAAGAAGAAAAGAAAGATGGAGAGGAGGAATAGACACAAAAATAGGATATAATGGGAATGGCTGAGCAAGAGCAGCAACTAGATCAGAGTGTGCAAGACACACAATTGCCACCCCCTAGCCCTCCTCAAGCATCCATCTCACCTGTAGACACTGTAACTATTATTGACATTCCTAATACTTCTGGTCAGAATATCAATCCATTAACTGCAGAAGATCTTAAGAGAATTCTTGACCAATCTACCCAACAAGCAATACTATGTGCAAATCCAGTATTGGTTAGTATAGATGAATTGCAAAAACTAGTAGAAAATATAGTCAAAGATAAGGTGAATCCACAAGAACCACCTTCTATCATCTCTACAACTACTAGTAGTCAATTTCAAATGCCAACAGGCATAGTTGATGCTGCAATACAGAAGCCAAGTGCAGCTATAGAAAAAGGAACAGAACAAATAGGACAGACCATTACATTTGATCCTACAGCACAAACACAAGGTGCACTTCCACAAATTACAATAATTGATCTTGGTAGACAGAAGGAGGAGGAAACAGTAAAAACCCCTAAAGAACAGGAAGCAATACAAACATTAATAGATTTTCCTACCTCGGGAACTCCTTCACACCAACCATTACAAACATCTATACCAACATCTAGTACTACCAGAGTTGTGAGGGTACTTCACTATGGAGACCCTGAATTAGATGAGGAGATAGTCATACCGAGCTATGACTTGAAATCAATAACCATTGATCAAATCAATGAGGTGCAGGATGCACTGAATAGGAGGAAAAGACAGGAGATACTTAGGAAGGAGTATAAACAAAAGAAAACACTATATGAGATTAAGGACATCTTTATGGAAGCCTTTAGTGTGCAATCACCAGATGAGTCAAAGCATATCACGGAGCAATTAACAGATATTGTTGACCAGGTGACAAATGAAGACCTAGAAACAAATGCAAAACTTATGGAATGGTCAAAAAGAAAATTTTAGGAGAAAGTGAATGAGAAAATATCAAGTCAAATTGCACTTTCACAAGTTGAATTAGAAAAGCTTATTGATAAAGTGAAAAAGGTACTTGAGAATATATTCTCATTGTACAAAAAGCTATGTGATTTTTTGTATTTCACACAAGAGACAAGCCAAAAGATACCCAGCCTGGAAAGAAATTTAAACATTTCAAGCATGCAACTACCAAATGATCCAGCTCAAAGTGAGAAGCATTTTTCTCAATCGCTTCACACTCACAAAGAAATAGTCGTATTAACAGTAGATGAGGCTAATACCAAGGCCAATTTTATACAGCTCCAGTCCTCCATTACCCCACATTTAGAGATACTCCATAAAGAGCAAGTATATGTTGAAACTATTCTCAAGAAAGACCCAAATCTTTCTACATCAGATGGACTTATTTATCTTGATGTCGAGACTGCCATCCAGCATAAGTCACTGGAAATTGCTTTGAACAATTGGGATGCAGCTCTCAGGATGATTATGGAGGTAAATAGCACATTTTTGGCTAAATATGGTCTTAACCCTTAAACATTCTTTGACATAAGTGTCAAAAAGGGGGAGAAAAGAGACATAGTAGGGGGAGATACAAATATTATGAGATGAATTAATGGGGGAGAAAAGATACAAAGGAGGAGCTTGATATACAGACAAGGCACAATCAACTCAGGGGGAGTTACAAAATTTTTGAGGTTAGGTAAGTGTTTTTGTCACTCATGTCAAAGGGGGAGATTGTTAACCTCATAATGGTTTTTGACACTTGAGTGCCAACACACTTAATCACATTCCACATTGGAGCTGAGTACACCATGCATGCCGAGCCACAATAAATGCCAAGTTAGGAAAGACTTCAAGTTCCGAGTGATCTTCATGTGCTGAGTAGTTTTCAGATGCCGAGTGAAGATCAGATACCGAGTGAAGTGTAAGTGTCGAGTAACATAAGGTGCTGAGTGTTAACAAGTGCCGAGTAACATAAGGTGTCAAGTGTTAACAAGTGCCGAACAACATAAGGTGTCGAGTGTTAACAAGTGCCAAGCAACATAAGGTGTCAAGTGATATAGTTTTTTTTAGGTGTCGAGCTATCCAGGAAATAGCATGTGCTGAGTATCAGCAATACTTCAAGAGCCAAGTAACTCAGAATATCAGCATAAGAGTTTGTAATTGCACAAACTATGATGCAAATAGTTTTTACAGCTGACATAAGGTAAATCTTGAAGGATTTAATGATGAGATTGAATCTTTAATTTTTCCTATGCAATCTACATGCAGCCAATAAGAAAAATGATGAAGGCATGCAACCAATAGAAGAAGTGCAAATAATAAGTGAAAAATGAAGATTGAATATGGATCATAGATCCATACCTAACCTTAAATCCTCAAATGTCTTTATAAGGAAGACAAAATTTCATTGTAAATGAATGAGTGGACATACAAGGGTGCACAAGGAAATCTATTTTCAGAAGCGAGGATTATCAGATCACAAAAGGATCAAGATCAAAGAAAGCGGAATAGGTGCCTGCATTCAGCAATCAAAGATTGCAATCTATCAAGTTTATTATACCTAATACTTTCTAGCAATTGTATTAGAATGAAAATCTTATGGCGATAGGTTAGCTTAACATATATTTCGTAGATCCTTTAATTAGGTAATTAAATCCTTTAACAGGATGACACTTCATGTAAAGTGTTTGTAAAGCCTCTAACCAGGTCACTATTGACACAGTGTAAAGCCTTTAACAGGGCAGACCATCAGAAGTGGTTGAACAATATTGTTGTAGTAATTTTTGCGGGTATCATCCCCACCCCAGTTTTACCTTCTTATTCTTGGAGGGTTTTTGGGTTACCAAATTCCAGTGTTATGAGTTGTTGATGCATGTCTTAGTTTCATGTTTATTTGATGTATTTACATGCATGCAATTTACTTTCAGTTAAAAGTTTTATTGGCTAAAGTGTGATACTTCTGATTCACCACCCCCCCCCCCCCCCCCCTCTCATAAGTACTCTTTCCATATTTGAATATTCCAACATTGGTATCATGGCAAAGAGCCAATTTTGGGGTATTATACTAGGCACTTTAGCTTGATGCAGAACTGACATCTTTGAAACCTGCCAACTTCCCCATAATTGAGGACTTCTTGATGAAGTTCAAATCTCTACGTACAATTCTGTAGGGATGTGGGAAAACCAAGATAGATGATGAGTGTATCTTTTTTATACTCTCCAAGTTGTGAGGCCAATATTAGATATTCTCTTCCACTTTCTATTCCACTATGGATTCCTTGGGTCACAGACATAGGATGCCTTCATTTGACATATTTTATGATCAGTTAACTTGTGAATAGTCCAATATCACTTAGATGGATTCACTTTTAGGTTCACAGTTGTAAGCATTGCTTGCCAAGGATAAATAGGAGTAGAAACCAAAGTAGATATCAGATTCCTCTTCTACTGGTTCATCATCTTCTTCTAAGAAGAAGGAGAAAAAGAAGACTGAGACTCCTACCTATTCCTATTGTTGAAAAGGATCTCATGATGAGGCACATTGTATTTAGAAGAGATTTGATGGCTATGAGAAACAGATTACCGATTTGCAAGCTCTCCTTCAGAAGAGCACTATTTCCTCTCCATCCTCTTCTACCTCACAGGGGTATTCCTTTTGGTCTTATTCTATATCTTCAACATCTACATTGGATCTTGGAAAAGGTCATGCATTACGGACATCCTTTGCATCCCCTTCATAGGTCCCTTGGATACTGGATTTAGGTGCTTCTCACCATATGACATCTTCTCAAGGTGTCTTCTCTACTCTTGAGGCATCTCCCATTCCTCATATTCTCATGGGGAATAACACTACCCTACCAGTCTACAAGAAAGGTTTAATTCACATCTAGGATGGTATATTTAATGATGTATTGTACACTCCATCTTTGTCTAACAACCTTCTCTGGATTTCTTAGATTACATGTAATGGATCAGGGAAGATAGTTGAGTTCACTAAAAATTCAGTCTTCATTCAGGATCGTGTCATAGGAGGCCTTATTGCTATAGGGATAGTTGATTCTTCCACCTATCTCTAAAGCTTCTCACACTTTTTCCTACCATCTCCATTTTTGGAGCATGACTCTTCTCTTATGTAGGAGAATCATGTGTTGCAGTTAGGATACTTGAACCTTTGTATTATTCCTAAGATCCCTATTTTGACTTCCACACCACATCCAATTGAGGGCTTTTCTCTTCCATAGGATTCTTCTTTCACTATGCTTGATCCTCTAGCTCCATTCATTAAGCCTCCAGGTGCACTTGTTGTGGATACTATAGAAGATGGGGGATTCCCTTTCAGGATCCTCATACTTTCTCCTTTGAGCATCAGCTAGGCCTTCCCATTTCCCCTCTCATTTAGGGGTTCCCTTGTTTTGCTCCCTTATTTCTTCCACACTAGATTTTCACTGGTTCAGGGGCTCCATTATTTTGGGGGGGGCTTTGGTGTCTTTTCTATCTCTCATGGGGTTCTGGTGGTACTTATGGTTTTGAGAGAGTCTCTTGAAACATTTTTGGTGGAAATTGTCCTTGGGGGGTCTTGTTGAAGCCTTCCTTCCTTCCTTTCTTCCTTCATTTTTTCTGCATGATTGTACTTACCTCTTTTTGGGGAAGGGTTTTTCCCATGAGGTTTCCCCTCTTTCCCCATTTTCAAAGGTTGCATTTCTTTGCATTGTACATGGGTACCTAACATGGCCTTGTTGCCAAGACCCATTTTGCATTTCATCTTAGATGTTGTGAGCTTAAGGCATTCCCCTAAGTTGCACTTAAGGGGGGGTGTTAGAGTAAATAATTATTTATTAATTATTTACTCTATTACTTAAGTTTATTTAGGTTAAATACATTTAGATATTAGTTTTCATATAGGATTTTTTGATGAGTTGTTGACAACATGGGAGTTTGTTCCTATCTAAGTCATACTTATCCTCTCACCTTGATCGAGGATATCCCACCTTTTGTGGACGTATGCTTAGTTGTCAACCTTATCTTCTAGCACTTTCCATCTTTTTCTACAAGCTTCCTTGAGGCCTTTATATTTGGGCTTTCTCATTGTAAATTCATATCATTCACATAGCAATCTCATTTTCCTATTGTGAAATATTTTCTCTTGCTTTGTTGAATTGCTTCAAGCTCTTGCTCCTTCTTCTTATGTTTCTCTTCAGCAAGCTATTTGCATGTAGGTGATCTTGGTGCATTGTGAAGTTGCCTTTCATCAATTTATACAAAACATTATAAAAAATAATTGTTAAACAACTTACTTCTTCCACTAGATTTTGATTGTAACTGATATGGAGGCATTTTTGAAGTGAATTGACCAAGAAAATGGAACCATATTTCATGTTCACACTATAAGAAGTAAGAAATAGCACAAAAAATAAGTTACACAAAGTGGAAATGGTTGTGGGTTTTATGATTTAATTTTTTTTTGCAATGTGACCCTACTTTAGTGTGATTACACTATATAGTGTAATTGTACTATAGTAAAATCACACTATGTTTTCAAATTGATGATACTAAGGCTCGTGGCATCCAAATTATAGCACATTCAAGCTATTCTTTAGATGGAAAAAAAGAAAAAGTAACACCTTTTTGGTATCATGATTTTGTGAACTTACCCATATATAGACACACACATAGACATATATATGTATATATATATATATATATATATATATATATATATATATGTACATGTACATGTACATGTACATATATATGTATATGTATATGTATTTCTATATAAGTAGGTATGTATGTATGTATGTATCTATATCTGTATATGTGTGTGTGTGTATATACACACACACATATATGCCAGGTGTTTGTATTAATTAGATAAATATTAATTAAAAAAATTAAGAGATGGAACTCTACTCCTTCCCCCTCAAACCTAGGTGGTGGAAGTGATATTTTGATGACACGAATGTTTTTTGGCCACATGGGCTTCAAAAACTTGAAGAGTTTCACACACACACACATCAATAACCTGACTACCAACATTTCCTTCATCAAGGAGCTACAGTCAAATAACTATTTATCTTTCCTTGATGTCCTTTTGATTAGGAAGCCTAATGGTGCCCTCGATCATCAAGTGTGTTGTAAGGCCACTATACTAACTTATACCTCCACTCATCTTCTCAACATTACACCAATCAAAACATTGGAATAGGATCATCTCCCTAAGAGCCCATAAAAAATTTTATGAGGACCACATAAACCAAAATTAACCATCTTTGCTAGGTCTTCAAGTTAAATAGGTACTCTCATGAGAAAATATTGAAGGCTCTTAACCAAGCCAAGTCCTTCTATCTTTCATGTACCATTCCCAAACCTTCCTTGGACACAAAACCCTATTGAGCGATCATTTTGCATGATGCCAAGGACAGAGATTCTTTTGAATTTCTCTCTTGAAAATTTTATTAAAGTAACCAACACCCATGTTTTGGATGATTATTTTTCAACTCCCTAGGATAGCTCAATCGACAAAGATAAATGTGAATGTTCACAAGGAGGTCTTTGTAGGTATCTTTCATGATTCTACACAACTCAACAAATGTAATTATAGTCCAATTTTATTTTTTTGATTCTAATGACATATTTTCAAAAGAAAATAATAGGGATAGGGTAACAAGAGATGAGAAAAAATTTCTGAAAATAAAATTCCTAATGGACATAAGTCAAAGCAACAATGTGTCTACAAATTAAATCTTCAAAAGGATCAATAGGAGACTAGTGAAATTAGGAGAAACACATCCTCAAATCCACTAGTGAAATCATCAAATGAAACTAATGAAAACCTAAAGATATTAAAGTATTCATGAAATCATTTAACCATGAAGAGTGTGCACACATGAGACAAATTGTTATGCAAAAACTTAAGGGTGATCCTTTCTCTAATTATTCACAACAAAGGTATTTGTTAGAAAAAGATAAACACTATAACTAAAAGATAGCATGATAATTAAAATGCAACAAAACCATTTTTCTCCATCATAATTCATGAACATAAAATTCATAAAGGAAACACACATTTCAACAAGACAAGCTACATGTAGAATGAGAGCACCAATAACATTTTTTATTGCATCAAAATGTTGGTCTAGAGTACATATTGCATCAATGTATTTATAAGAAACCCATCCATTCATGAAATTTCAGATCTGGGGATTTTCCTTGAAAAAAGCATGCTAAAAAGCACCAATTTTATGAAAACTATCTACAAATAGATTCCTAACTTGGTGCTAAGTGGGCCTATACTCTTATTTTTATTAATTAAGTGGTGCGTGGACTAGTAGACACCCTAAAATTGGCAAGACTTTGAAAACATGATTTTTGTCAAATAAATAAAGATCAAGGACAAAATCAAAGAAAATGAGGAAAACCAACAGACTTTTGGATTAATCACTATATCAAGTTATTTACACACTTAATTTAATCAATTAATTGCCTAACTTCGTGAGGATTTTACAATTCAAAATTCCAAAATCATTTCAAAAGGATAATCTAATTCAAAAGGGGAAATCAAAATCAAATAACATAAGTTGAAGAAAATGCAAAACTAAATAAAGAACATAAAGTCATTATCCCCTCAAAAAGTGAATATCCATCTTTTTGGATTTAAAAAGAAAAGAAAAAAGCCATTTTATCCTCACAAACTAAGTCTATTGGACTTTTCCTTTTTGGAGTTTATGAATTATTTTCAAACTTACCATTACCTTAGATAAAAAATTAATTCATATATCTTTACCCCAGCCCTTCCTAAAATCTTATTAAAAGGAGGGAAAATCGAGAGAAAAAAGACCCAAGTTTTATGCATCCTTACTCTAGGCATACTAGAGCTAGCATTTGATAAATTCATTTAGCATCATCACTTTAGAGGTTTTAACATCATTTTAGAATTATTTCACCATTATCTAACATTATTTAGAATTTTTTAGTCTCATGCATACACATATCTAAAGCATTTTCATGTTCTCATCTTCATATATCTTTCATTCACATAGATCTCATATAATCTTTCATAGATCTGCACAAATAGCATAATCTCATTCAAGAACTGTCACTAAGATGTTGATTTGAGAGCAATTTTAGAAGTTGTAGTTAGGGAAACAAGAGATGTTCATGGATTTAATATTTGATAGTTGTTTATTGGGTCCAGCTTAGCTCACTACTATTCTCACTGCACTTCACACCAAGGTCTCATGAATACACATTTCTCTCATGTACAAATTGGTGCCCACTGTGGGGCTTCATTTTAAAGACTCATTCTCATTTAAATTTTCATGCTAATGTTTAACTTTCTTTGTATATCTATGTGTTCCTCTCTTTTCTTACACAGATTTGACTTATTACAAGCTTAGCAGTGGTCGGGAAGACTCATAACATAGGTAGCAACCTTTTAAAGACACTTCTGTACTCCCAAATACCAGGTCTAGGATCTTTCTATCATTTTAGCATTTTTGAACCTTTTTTTAACACTTTTGAATTCTTTTATCATGCTTCTAAGGTATTTTGTAACACACACATTTTTTTATGGTGCATTTATAAGATTCTATAGTGCATATATTACTTTAGATGATGCTTTTGCAATATTTTGTAGTGTATCCAATGTATACTACAGCACATTTGAAGCATTATGTAGCATATATATGAAGATTTATGTAATGAATTTGATCAAAACTAAATTTTTCCTTATCTAATTTGAAATTTTGGTTTCTAGGTGCTTACAGGTCTCTTCCAAACTGAACAAGAGCTTCTAATCATCAAAATTGTGGAAAAGGAGTGAAGAAAGCTCAAAAATGTATCTAACCCTTTTGCTAGCTCCAAATCAAGTAAGCCTAAACCCTCTTGGAATCTAGTACTTAAAATATGAAATTTCCATTTCCAAATCTAGTTTAACCTAGATAAAGCTATTTTGAATCTTAGACTTGGTATTAGGCCTATATTCTTCATTCGTAAGAGTGAATTAGAATGCCAAAAATGCCTAGTTTTTTATGAGGATTAGCTAGGAAATGAAAAAAATACCTAGCTTAATTAAGAGCCTCTTGCCTTCCATAGATTAAAGGCTCTAGAATGGAATAGGTCATGTTTGGACTATTTAATAGTCAAGATAGTAGGGACATGCTCTCACCCTTATAGGATGATCAGACTCCCAAACCTATTTATGATTTCGGTCTTTCTTTCTCTTTCATAAGTAGATTAAAAGGCCATAGGAAGGAATAATTCTCAATATTTTCCTTAGTAGGGCTAGTGAGAGGGAAATTCTTTAGATTTGTATGCTTAGTGGAATGCAAGACAATTTTGTTCAAAATATAGTCTTCCTCTAGTAGTCTGAAGAGATATTGTGCCAAACCTCCCCTCACTTTGGTGGGAAGATCTCTTTCAGAGAGAGGTAAATTTGGACATAATTGGATAATGCTAAAACCTTATAGTCACCAGCCTAAGAAAAGCCATTATTATGAAGCCATTTTACATTTCAGGTTTGTGCTTGGGATCTTTCATTTTAACAATTTTTGCATTTGAATGTGCTTGTTTTTAGACTAAGTGAAGAACTTAAAATTGTAAAACTTTTGAGAAAATTCAGACAAAAACTATAGAAAAATTCTAATCTGACTAGAACACTTCTTCATATCCTATAATAATGCATATACAACCTACAACAATGCTTATGAACCTTCAAATAACACATGTGAAACATTGAAAAGTGCATATGAAATCTCTGATTGTGTATTTGAAAATTAAAATAGGGCATCTATATCTAAAACAATGCTTCCATCATGTAGAATAGCACCTAGTAAAGGAAGAAATAATGCATATAAGTCATGAAATAGCACATTTGATAATTTATGTGACACTTTTGTGAAAATTTACAAAACAGTGGTTGCTTGCACAAAGAATCACCTAAATCTAAGAGCACATCTGAATACCCTTTTTCTCTATTAACATTATACAATTCTAAGAAATCTTAAACCCAACCGATACCTTCAAAATTAAGCAAGAATTCTTCCATCATTTGAGTCATTAAACAATCCTACCTAGGGTTTTTATTCAACTAACATCATTGATCTGGCTCCGTACATTAGTCAAACATAAAAGGATACAAACATCCTTTCACCCCCTAATTTTATGGAGTTGAATCTGATCACCAAGGTTTCCATAGCCTTTGGTATTGTTGGAACAATTTGTAAGATAGCTTGATACTTTACTACAATTTGGTCTAAAATTTATCCCCACATTATGAAAAAAATTAAGAATTAAAAGGGTTTCCATTCACAACAAAACAACTTGTCTGATCAATCAAATGATAAATATAGATCTTGGTGGAGAAATAATAAGAATATGGTAAGTGATGGAATGGTATAAGTAAATAATTTTAAATTGTAACTTTATGCTTCTCGAAATCAACATTCTCCTAATGTCAATAACACTGATGTACCTACTAGCCAAATCACACAATGAAAAGAAAGCATGTGTCCATTCTATCGTTAAAACAACACTACTTCACTTGCACAAAATACTCCTAATCAACAAGTAGCCTACACTCAATACCCTCCACCAAAAGGTTATAATTCTATCAACCCATCTAGAGTATACACTCATATAGGTGAGACATCTAAGAGAGCTTTACAAAAAATCTTGGCTAATGAGCTTATCACACTACTAGCCACTAGGCCATATGAACAAAAAGTCAAACCCTCATGGTGGAATGAAAAACATTTTTCTGTCTATCACCAAAACTGAGGGCATCTCACCAATAATTGTGTTTCTCTTAAGGGAATTATCCAAATGCTAATTTATGATGAGACCATCAAAGTCAAAAATGTTGAAAGGAGATTGTTGAAATGAAGAAGATTGATGAAACCTATCACAGAACAATTATCATTTTGTCACTAATGTTAAACCTTCTACTTGTTGGTGAGACAATTTCTTACTTTGGTTTGAATGCTATCATTTATTGATTGATGAAGAGCATTTGAAAAGAAAGGATAACAAGAGAACCTAGAGAAAGGTTGAGTTATATGGTGTAAAAGAGAAGCACTAAGACCAAGCAAGACTTTGATGATATAATGTATTATTTATCTCCTTAAGGCTATAATAAAAGGATACTTGAGAAAAGACTACAAGATAGCTAAGATACAAAATGTGTCTACCAAGCCTAATCGAGAAAATAGTGGAAGCTAAGAAAGTTAGTGCAAGCCAATAAAAAAGTTAGTTGAAGCCGAGCGAATTTATTTCAATATGTACCGAGAAAAGAGAGATCCAGTAGGTGTCAAGAGAATAAATCTTAGTATGTGTCAAGTGTTAGAAGATGTCAATAGTGATTGAGTGAAAATTAGTATATGTCAAGCAACATAGCGTTGACCAAGCATCAGAAGATGGTTTTTTCCAAGAAAATAGCATGTTATTTTTGAGTGATAGTAAAATGAATTTGATCGAAGATTTGATGAATTTGAGCCAACAAAGTTGATTTCTTGAATTGTGTGAAGCGTGTGGAAGATAATTATGATGAGTTGGTGGCATAGAATTCAAGATAATCCATTTTGAGATGAATTCAAAAAGGATTGTAAAGGAAGTTTCTAGAAGGAACAAAAAAGGAAAGATGGGAAGATGGGCCCAATCCTAAGATGGATGATTAATGGTTAAGTGGAAAAATATCTAAATATTCTATATAATGAGATAATATGCCAAAAGAAATTTTTCATAGTGCAAAGTAGAGATAGACAAGGAGTCATGTGGTGTTACTTCATTTGGTTGATGAAGGGATGAATCTGCAATTGACATATTATGCAAGAAGGCTTAACAAGATGAAGGTTTGAAGGGTGAACAAGCTATTAGAGACAAAGAGGATGAATTCCAAGTAGTATGGAGGATTAAAAAATTGATCTATAATCTACAAGTGAGTTGATTTTTAATCAAATCAAGTCCTATTTTTACTTTCAAACAATCGTATCAGTCTAGATAAATCCTTTTGACTAAGCTTGACCTAATAGGCATGAGTAAATCCTTTAATAGGGTGACACTCTAATAGGATGTTCTAAATTCCTCTAATAATGTTCACTTCCAATAGGGTGATTGAAATATTTTAATCAAGGTCACATTCAATAGTGTGCAATGTAACCTTTAACAAAGTTGGCTCCTCACAAAGCTCAATTCAAAAGAGTGAAAATTGGTAGCATGTTACTGGTGGTTTTTCTAAAATTAAGTTTTCATGTTAAATCCTTGTGTCAAAATGTTTGATTGATTTTGTGGCATTTCATGTTTACATTTTTGCAAAGTTATTTTGACCTAGGACAACAATATGAAAAAGATTAAGATATTGAATGATCAATGCGTGCATAAGTATAAGTTGAAGTACTGAAAAAAAAATAAAAAAATTTACATTTGGACCTTTGACAACTAATTCAACCCCCCCACCTCCCTCTCAGTAACTCTAAACATTCCAAAAATTGGTATTAGAACATCAAGTGCTTGTCAATAAAATTTTTGAAGGTACTTAAAGTTAAAGATCAAGATGTATAGAAAGGAGGTGCCCAAGTTAAACAAGGAAAATTTTCTTGCATGGAAAAGTTTGATGAAGATACATCTAGGAGGACTTTGAGATTATGCACAATCAGCTATCACCATTTAACATGTTGATGTGGTTGGAGCCCCAATTGCTAAACAATTGAAATAGAAGAAGGAACATAATCAAGCAATGTTGGAGATTGCATTTGCCGTAAGCTATTCAAAGTTTGATGACATCAAAGTATGTGATTCTACTAAGAAGATGTGGGATGCCCTAAAAATGATCTATGGAGGAGAAAAGAATGTGTTGAGAACCAAAAATGAAAGTCTTAGAGGAAATTTTGATGAAATGAGACTACAAGAAGGTGAGACTATAGTCCAGTATTATGGAAGAATCAAAGATGGTGTTAATGAAATTCAAGGATTTGATGGAAAGATTGAAAATGACATTATGATCAAAAAAGTATTGAGACCCCTACTACCTATGTATGCTATTAGAGTCTATATTATACAAGAACTAAGGTGTACTCCTGGTAGTAATTTGACCCTTGAAGGACTAGTTGGTTGACTCACTACTTTTGGAATTTTAAATTTTGATAATTTAAAATCTGAGATATTGATTATACTTTCAAATCTAAGCTAACACTAAAGGAACCAAAAGATAAGAAAAAGAAAAAGGTCAAAAATGTTGCTAGTGACAATGACATAGATAATGAAGCTCCAAAAGAATTGGAAGCACTGTTAGCTAGGAGATTTCAAAAAGGTAAAGGAAAATACAAAGGTAAGTTACCAATCATATGTTTTAATTGTAATGAGGTTGGTCATATTGTAGCAATGTGTACTGAGAAGAACAAAAACAAAATTGATGAAAAATTCAAAGGCAGAAAAGATGAGAGTAACAAAGGCTATAAAGACAAGGGAAAGAAAGCTTGTTACATTGTTAAACAAGAATTAGATGATCGTGATAATGAAGTTGTGTATTTTGTTGTGTATGTTGTTATGAAAGATGATTCAAATGAAGATGAAGAAACTAAATTAGTATCTTATGTAACAAAAGGTGAAAGATGGATCATTAACAATGGATGTTCTCATCACATGACTGGTGATGAAAGTAAGTTCATTATCCTTGATCACTACTATAGAAATAATGTTAGATTTGGTAATGATGCACCATGTCCAATGAAAGGTAAAGGATCAATAAAATTGATAAATAAGATCATGTGTGACAATGCTTACTATGTAGAAGGACTTAACTATAACATGTTGAGTGTGCCACAATTGGATATTTTAGGATGTAAAGTTGAATTTCATAATAGGAAGGCTAAGATCTATGACACTGATGGAAAACTAATTGGAATTGGAAATTAGAATAGAGGTAATCTATTCTATCTTGACATGAACAATGCTACTTATGTTATTGTACAATTTGATAATGTGTGGCTATGGCCCAAAAGGTTATGTCATGTAAATTTTGAAAATTTGGTTAGTTTTAGTAAGATGAAAAGAGTCAAAGGTTTTCCAAAATTGAAGAAACCTAATAAAGATGATAATTCTACAAATTAAGTTGCTAATGAACAAGAATTGGTGACTGTCGAGTCACATAAAATGGATACCATGTAGCATTTAGTAGCCAAGTGACAAACAGAAGATGAGGTACATTTTGATACTTAGATTAGTTTACATGAAAGGAATGTCAAGTTACCTAATAGAGAAGTGTATAGTGAATTTGAAATTGAACTTCATGAAAGACCCATTATAGAAAGGAGACATGAGCCAAGATTTCAAAGTATGACATCACCCTATTGAAATAATCATCAGAGATAAAGAAGTCAAACCAATGAAAAGGAATCGATTGAGAAATGACACATTTTTGTTAAGCATGCATGAGCCTAAATCAATGAAGGATACATTAGAAAATGAAGACTGGATTCAAGACTCAAAAAAGAAATTGATCAAATTGAGAAGAACAAAACCTAGACACTAGTACCCAGACTTGAGAATAAGAATGTTATTGGAACCAAGTGGGTGTAAAAAAATAAACTAGATGAGAATGGTGAAGTTACAAGGGATGAGGCAAGATTTGTTTGTAAAGGATATGCACAAGAATAGGGAATTGACTATGGAAAAACATTTTCCGTAGTTGCAATATTGGAAGGAGTAAGAACTCTACTTGCTTATCCTTCCTATAAAGGATTCAAATTTTATCAAATATATGTTGAGGAAACATTTCTAAATGGTATACTAGAAGAGGAGGTTTATATTAATCAACCTAAAGGATTTTTTGATCCAAACAATAAGATCATTGTTTGTAGACTGGACAAAGATTTATATTGTTTGAAGTAAGATTCCAGAGCATGGTATGAAAGACTACATAACTATCTTGTGAAGATTGCTTTTGAGAACACTAATGACAACAACAATCTATAATTGAAGATAGAGGAGGTAAAAGAATCTTACTAGCTAAAATATTTGTTGATGATATCATATTTGGAGGACAAAATGCATTGTGTAAGACATTTGTAAATGAAATGATGAAAGAGTTTGAGATGTCTATGTTTGGAGAAATAAAGTTCTTTGTTGGATTGCAAGTATATCAAATAAAATATGGTATTTACATCACTCAATCGAAGCATGTGAAGGAAATATTGAAAAATTTTGGTATGGATCATTTAAAACCAGTTAGGACTCCTATAGTGAAAAGACACAAACTATCCAAAACTGATGATTCTATTGAAGTAAATCAAACATTGTACAAGTCTATGATTGGAAAATTGTAATATATAGTTTATAGAAGACTTAATATTGTAGTAGCTATTGGAATATTTGCAACATTTTTTGAAAATCCTAAGGAGAATCACTTAATGGTTGTCAAAAGGATTATGAGATACTTGAAAGGAATAGAAGACTATGATCTATACTATAAGAAAAATGATAATTTTAAATTGAGAGCCTATACAGATGTTGATTGGGCTAGAAATTTTGATGACAAAAAAGTACAAGTAGAGTAACATTTTTCTTAGGAAAAATATTAATCTCCTAGACTAGCAAGAAATAGAATTGTATTTCACAAACTACTATCGAAGCTGAATATGTGGGTATTGTAGTGAATTGCACAAATGCGGTATGGATCAAACTATTACTTAAAGGAATGAAGAAAGAAATCGTTGAACTTGTGGTACTCTATTGTGATAATATAAGTCCTATAACATATCTAAGAATCATTTGATGCACATAAAGACAAAGCACATTGCAATCAAGTATCATTACTTGAGAGAATTGGTTCAAGACAAAGAAGTGAAAATGGAATATGTGAATACAAAAGAATAGATAGTTGATATATTCACAAAGGATTTACCTAAGGATTCACATGAATATCGTAGAGGTAAACTAGGGGTGATAACCCTATCCAAAGATACTTAAGAAGTAATAGTAGTTCCCTACATCAACTGAGTTGAATGACATGTTTTACAACTTGATGTAATGGATCTTACTTTAGGACTTTCTTGAAGTAAGGAAGAAGCTGAAAATAGAATATTTACAATAACATGCAAGGTGATAGAGAGAGAACCTAAATTGATTATATTTGCATGTATAGATGATAAGTCTTTGGCATTATTATCAAAGAGGGAGATATCAGAGAGATTAGAGAAGGAAGGAGAAAGATTATCAAATATGGACAAGACTAGATAAGGGATAAATATAAGGAAGATATTAGAGTATATAGAGGAAGGCACACATATTGATAGAGGGAGGGATTTCAATAAAAGGTATTAAGTTTCTTTTTGGTATTATTTTTGGTATTAGTTTGAAATCAATGCCAAAGAGGGAGATTGTTGAAAGGAGATTGTTGAAATGAAGAAGATTGACAAAACCTATCTTGGAACAATCATTATTTTGTCAATGATGTCAAACCTGCTACTTTTTGGTGAGACAATTGCATACTTTGCTCTGAATGCTATCATTTGATTGATTGATGAAGAGGATTTAAGAAGAAAGGATAACAAGAGAACCTAGAGAAAGGTTGAGTTATATGGTGTATAAAAGCAACACTAAGACCAAGAAATAATTTGATGATATAGTTTATGTATCTACTTAAGGCTATAATGAAAGGATACTTGAACAAATACTGGAAGACAACTAAGAAAAGAAATGTGTCTATCAAGCTTGATCGAGGAAATAGTGGAAGCTAAGCAAATCAATGTAGGCTGGGTAGAAATTTAGTTGAAACCGAGCGAAGTAAGTTCAATATGTGCTAAGAAAAGAGAAATCTACTAGGTGTTGAGTGAAGAAATCTTAGTATGTGTCACGCATCAGAAGATGGTAGTAGTGACCAATCAAAACTTAGTATATGTTGAGTAACCCAGTGTTGACCGAGCATCAGAAGGCAGTGTTTGTCAAGAAAACAACATGTTATTGTTGAGTGACAATAAAATGAGTTTGATCAAAGATTTGACAAATCTAAGCCAAAAAAGTTAATTTCTTGAATTGTATGAAGCATATGGAAGATAAGCATGATGAGTTGGTGGCACAAAATTAAAGATAAACCATTTTGAGATGAATTCAAAGAGGATTATAAAGGAAGTTTTTGGAAGGAATGTGTAATGAAATAACTTGCATAATAGAAGAAATAATATAAAATATTATATAAATACTTGATAATAGTTGAGAGTAATAGGCCACTTCAAGGGGGAAACCTCCAAATATATCCAATGAGAATACACTTCATAATATATGATGATGAAATAAGACTCACAACCTCCTATATATACCTAATTATGATTAGGTTGAATAGACACAACCCTTCATAACACCTAGGCTAACCTACCTACCTAATAAATAATATAATAATGACAACATGATTTAATTAAGGATTAGGATAGCCAAAAGTTGGCTATATACAACAATATTAAGGGTGTAGCATGCCCCCTCTCCTGAAAGAAGCATTGTCCTCAATGCTAACCAAGTGTGGATGCTTTTGAATGAATTCCTCATCCTCCCATGTGGGCTCTTCAACTAGGAGATTCTTCCATTAGATGAGATACTAAGTCATGGTTTTGTTCCTCAGATTCTTCATGCATGTTTGAAGAATGCACTCTAGTTCCAAAATTATTCTTCCTTCTTTATCAAATTTTGGTAGTACTATTTGAGTAGGAATATTCTGCCCAATTACCTTCTTCAAACAAGAAACATGAAAAACTGGATGTATCTTTGTTATTGGTGACAACTCAAGATTCTAGGCAATAGTACCAATATTTTGCATGATTTGGTATGGTCCATAATATCTTGGAGACAAAAAAAAAATTGTTGCTTCATTGAGATTTGTTTATAAGGTTGCAATCTCAAGAAGACCCAGTCCCCAAATTCAAAATTTCTTTCACTACGATGTTGGTCTGCTTGTTGTTACATTCAATTTTGTGTCATAGCTAAATTCTCCTTGATTCCTAAAAGTACCTGTTGTTGATGAAGAAAGTGATCCTCTATTGCTTGAACTCTTGGTGACACCTTTAATGATGATGTGATGGAAGGAGCATGAGATCCATAAAGTGCCAAAAATGGAGATATTTTGTATGAGCTATGAAAAGAAGTATTGTACCACCATTCTACAAGAGGTAGCCAATCTACCCATTGAGATTTTTTTCTAAAGTGAAACAACATAGATATCCTTCCAAAAATTTATTAACCACCTCAATTTGCCCATCTGATTATGGATGGTATGAGAACTATGAGCCAATTGAGTACCCAAACATGGGAATAAATCTTTTGAAAAGTGACTAGTACAGATAGGATCACAATCACTAACAATAACCTTAGGTTTACCATGTAGCTTTTGGATATTCTCCAAGAAAAATTTTGCCACTATATTTGCTATAAAAGGATGTTATAATGCAATAAAATGTGCATATTTAGTGAGGTGATCAACTATTACCATGATGATATTATGACCTTTAGATTTAGGGAGCCCTATAATAAAGTCCATGGATACTTCTTCCCAACATTGTCTAGGAATAGATAAAGGTTGCAAGAGACCTAGTGTCTTAATTGTTCCCCCCTATTTCTTTGACAAACCAAACATTCAACCACAAATTTTTGAACATCACCTTTTATCCCTTCCCAAAAAAAATCTTGCTTGACCCGATGATATGTCTTCAAAAATCCTGAATGACCACCAATTAGGGACTCATGTAGTTCTTTGAGAATTTTGTGTTTAAGAGTGGAATTCTCATAGAGATACAAGCACACTTTATACCAAAGAATACCCCCCTTTAAGCAAAACTTATCTAAACTACTAGGGTCACTTTTTATCTGTTGGATGAGATTACTTGTTGCAACATCATTTTTCCACTCTTCTTTGGCTTCCACTACCCAATTTTTTTGTAATATTAAAAAATAATAGAATAAGGCTTCATCTTTTTCATCCTTCTTGAAAAGTGCATTGGCCACAATATTTTTCTTCCCTTTCTTGTATACAATTTCAAATTTATCCCAACATCTTAGTGACCCATTTTTGTTGCTCTTCTAATGATAGTCTCTATTCCAAAAAATATTTTAGGTTATCATGATTTTCCTTAACCTTGAAGTGTTGACCCATTAAATAAGGCCTCCATTTTTTAACTACATGAAGGAATGCTAACATTTACTTCTCATAAATAGGTTTGAGTTGATTTTTACCTTTTAATTGACAACTCTAAAAAGTAATTGGTCGACCTTATTGCATGAGAACTGATCCTATCCCATTTCTAGAAGCATCACATTCCACAATAAATTTCTTGGTGAAGTCTGGAGTGGCAAACACTGGAGTTTTACACATTGCCCTCTTCAATTGCTCAAGTGATACATTAGTAGATTCATTCTAATGAAAAGAATCCGTCTTCAATAGAGTTGTAAGGGGTGCCACTATATGACCATAATTCTTCACAAATCTTCTATAGTATCCTTTCAATCCCAAGAAACCCCTCAACTTCTTAATATATTTGGAATAGGCCATTCCATGATTGCCTTAATTTTGTTACAATCCACCTTTACTCCATGTGAAACTATGTGTCCCAAATACTCCACCTCCTTAAGACCAAAAGCACACTTGGATGGCTTAGCATAGAGTTGTTGATCTTTGAGTAATCATAATCTTTTATCTAAATGCTACAAATGTTCTTCCCAAGTCTTGCTATGAATTAATATATCATCAAAAAACACTAACACAAACTTTCTCGAGAACTTCTTAAAAATAAAATTCATCAAACTTTGGAATGTAGATGGTCCATTGGTAAGACCAAATGACATCACCAAAAATTCATAATGACCTTCATAAGTTCAAAATGTTATCTTACAAATATCTTCCTCCTTAATCTAAATTTGGTGATAACCCGATCTAAGATCTAACTTGGTAAAATACATAGCTCTATTTAATTCATCTAGAAGATCATCAATGACTGGAATAAGAAACTTATCTTTAATGGTGCATTTTTTGAGCACTCTATAATCTAGACACATGCACCAAGTTTCATCCTTCTTACACACTAGCACAATAGGTGAGGAGTAAGCACTTTGGTTATGCTTGATAATTCCTGCCTCTAGCATTTCCTCAACATTTTTTCTATCTCACTTTTTTGTATGTGTGGGTACCAATAAGGCCTAATGTTTGGTGGTTGACTCCCTAGAACTAGTTGTATGGCATGGTCATGATCCCTCTTAGGAGGAAGTCCTTTAGGAATATCTCCAAGAATCACTGAGTGATGATCAAGATGAGTAAGAGCATTAGATTGAGAGACTTCTAATGAACATAGCTGGGCCACAAATCCATCCACACCTTTCTTAAGAAGCTTTTGCATTAGGGATTTAGACTTCAATCCCCTTAGCTCCACAACCTTTCCTTGTGATTGAAATTGCATTAATAGATCTTGGAAGTTTATCTCAATTGTTCCTAATGTAATAAGTCATTGTACTACCAAAACAATATCCATAGCACCCATGGATATAGCATACATTGGGGTATCAAGTTGATAATCTCCCATGGATAATTTGATGCTATGACAATTCCCTAAACAACTAATTTTGCCCCCATCTACAATCAAAACTTGAAACTCTATGGCTAGATATATAAAATAATTTAGAAGAATTGCCAACTTTTTGTTGATGAAATATGAGTACTACCTAAGTTTATTAACACTATTACTTTTTGCTTCTTTAAGAAACCAACTACCTTGAGAGTTTGTGGTGCACTAAAACTTGAAAGTGCATGACAAGAAATAATTGGTTGGGATTCATTTGATTCCTCACCTGACTCCCTTTCCTCCTCTAATATGGTCTCATCCTCTTCTTCCTCACTTGGACCTTTCATATAGAACAATTTCTTTCACCACATTTATGTCCTCGAATATATTCACTATAAAAATTGAAACACAACCCTTTTTCTCTTTTCTCTTCAATTTGTTGTGGACTCAACCTAGTAGGTTGAGGAAGATAAGGTGTTGAATATCCTTTTTCTCTTGTCACATTAGTCCCTTGATTTCTAGGAATCAAGAACATCACCTCTACCTTGCATGCCAATATAAAAGACTCATTTAATGAATTGGGACAAAACATGCATACCTCATGTTGAATGTGATCCTTGAGACCACCCAAGAATAAATCATTCAAGTTCTCCTCTATAATTGTATCCACTCTTAAGGATAGATTTTGGAATTTTTGAATATAATCCTTAACTAATCCTATTTGTTGAAGCTTAGTAAGTTGGCTAAAGAAGTTTTCTATCACACTATTTCTATATTGTGTTGGGAGTTCTTCTATTAAAATTGATCATGATATAGTGAGACCCTTTTTCCTCCTATGAGTACAAAGCCAATAATACCAAATGAATTGATCTAGTTCTAGATAAAAGCAAGCCATTATAATCTTTTATCCATATGGAATTTGATGTACTTCAAAAAAATCTCCATTTGATTTATCCATGTTAGAGGATCCTTCCCATCAAATTTACACATATCCACCTTTGGAAACAAAATTCTAGATCCTGTAGGATTAATAAAATTTGTGTCATTATTAGTTGACTTGAAGGTTTCACCTTGATTGCTTGAGAGTTCCTTCTTTTTTTCATTCATGTAAGTGCTTGACATTCTTCGTATATCTGATATATCTCCTTGTAGGTCACACATACCCTTCTTAACCTCTTCCTTGAACTTACTAAGTTCCTCATTGGGATTACTATCCTCTGTTGCTTCCCAATCTTGATCAAAGAATTTCCCTAGTGCGGTAGAATTCTTTTTTCCTCTTGTTGGAAGCGCCGTCATGATGGAAACCAATGTTTTTGAAATAAATCACACAAATGAAATCCTTACTCAGAAAAAATCCCAAAAAAATAGAAATTTTGCTACCTTGAGAGAATTTTCCTAATTTTACAATGTCTTGCTTATTTTTTTTTTCAAATTTCTCCACACTTTGAATTTAGGCTCCACTACTATGTATTGAAAAACCCAATACAAGTTATACTCCAATTTGGTAGGATGTGAGAGATATGAAGATTTCAAAAAATTGTGTAGAAGTAGTAATTCTACTCTAATTTTCTTTAATTTTCTCTAATTCCCCTAAATTTTGGACTATAGCTTCTTTAATATGGTCTTCAAAAACCCTTTAAAAATCTTTAAAAAAAATTCTAAAATCTGAAAGTTATGCTCTTTCCAAAATTGTCCCAATGTTGAGAAAAAAATATTGCCTCTATGGTGCCAAGATCATGCTTTGATACCACTTGTAATGAAATAACTTGCACAATAGAAGAAATAATATGAAATTTTATATAAATACTTGATAATATTTGAGAGTAATAGGTCACTTCAAGGGGGAAACCTCCAAATATCTCTAATGAGAATACACTTCACAACATGATGATGAAATAAGACTCACAGCCTCCTATATATACCTAATTATGCTTAGGTTGAATAGAGACAACCCTTCATAACACCTAGGCTGGCCTACCTACCTAAATAATTGTATATTAATAATAACATGACTTAATTAATGATTAAGATAGCCAGAAGTTGACTATTCATAACCCTATATACAACAATATTAAGGGCATAATAGAATGAAAATGGAAAGATGGGAAGATTCAATGAATCTATTCTAACCCTAAGATGAACATTTTTGGTTAAGCAGAAAAAGATCTAAATTCTCTATATAAGGAGATAATAGGCCAAAATAAATTTATCATAGTGCAAACCAGTGATAGACAAGAAGTCTTGTGGTGTTGCTTCATTTGGTGGTCAAAGGGATGAATCTGCATATGACATACTAAGAAAGAAGGCTTAAGGAGATGAAGGCTTGAAGGATGAACAAGCTATTAGAGATGAAGAGGATGAAAGCTAAGTAGTATTGAGGACTGAACAAGTGATGTGTAATCTGCAAGTGAGTTTTTTTAATTAGATCAAGTCCTATTGTTACTTTCTAATGATTGTATCAGTCTGGATAAATCCTTTGGACTAGGGTTGACCTAACAATCATGATTAAATCTTTTAATAGGGTGACATTATAATAGAATGTTCTAAAGTCCTCTAACAAGGCTCACTTCTAATAGAGTGATTGAAATCCTTTAATCAAGGTCACATTTAACAGTGTGCATTGTAACCCTTAACAAGGTTGGCTCCTCATAGAGCTCACTTCATAAGAGTGAAAATTGGTAGCATATTACTGGTGGTTTTTCCCAAATTGGGTTTCCAAGTTAAATCCTTGTGTTAAAATCTGTGATTGATTTTTTGGTATTTCATGTTTACATTTCTACAAAATTATTTTTACCTAAGATAACAATATGCAATGAAAAGGTCAATTGCACCCATAATTATGATAACACAATCAACATGCTATCCAAATTTGATGGCATTGTTAATGTTATAATTGTCAAAGATAAACACAAAAACTAGCCTTTGAATGCCATCACCCAAGGTCAAGCCTCTGAAGTGGTGTTGCTAGGAAAAACCACTAATTCAGATCAAGACACCACAAGCTCAAGTATACTTTGGTCAATCAACTACTAAAAAGACCTTCTCATATCTCCATTTTTTAGTTGTTACAGATATCTCTAGAACACAAAGAGATCCTAACTAAAGCCCTAGTTCCCAATGATCTAGACATCAATAGGTTCTAAAACATGGTGAGAAACCTCATTGCACCTCACTATGTATTCTTCTCTAAACAAGATGACATATCACTAGTACAAAAACAACAACGTGTGACTAAAAAACCCACTAAAATTTGCATATATGTGACTAAACTTAGTCACGTCACTAATAGTAGTTAATGTCCAATCATTTATAACACTAATAAATTTACTACTAAAAAGTTGTACTCATGTATTTGATCACTGATTTTGACCATTGATTTAGTGGCATATTTAGTGGTATATATAGTGGTATATTTAGTAGTATATTTAGTAATTAATTTAGTAGTTGATTTAGTAATATATTTAACTATGTGGCTAGGCAAATTTTTAGTAGTATATTTAATCACATATTTATTTTTATAAGAGTAGGAAGACTAGAGCGGGAAAAGTATTCCAGAATTCTATTTAAGGAGTTACATGTTAAAAAGAAAGAGTGGTTGGAGAGAGAGTGTGTTGTCAAGGAGAAGGCATCGAGAGGGAGGAACAGAGTATAGAGACTCTACTTCGATAGGTGACCACAGAAATGATTGCATTGGCACAATGAACATGGAGACTCAAGGAGACAAAGCATGAAAGGAAGACAAGTTGTCAAAGTTGCAAAGACTGAAAGCTAGACAAATTTGCAAGCTGAATATAGATTTGAAATCTGCAACTTATGTTGTGGGTTGTATCAGATCAAAAGCCCTTATTGTTACTCTTAGAAATTGTATCAATTAGGGAAAGTCCTATGGATTTAGGTTTTTTTAATAGCCATGTTGTAAATCCTTTAATAGGGTGAAATTTCAAGTGAATGTTCTAAAGTCCTTTAATCAGGCCCACTTCTAATAGGGTGGTTGAAATCCTTTAACAGGGTCACATTTAATAGTGTGTTTTGTAGCCTTTAACAGGGAAAGCCTTTCATAGGGCATCACTTCAAAAGAGTGAGAAAGGAGTAGCATGTTACAAATGGGTTTTCCCAAATTGGGTTTCCATGTAAATCATTGTGTTATGTGTTGATGTTTCATGTCTTATTCCAACATGTTGATTTATCAATAACTTGCTAAGAAGAATGTCTAGCTTGGAAGCATGTTTAGTTTAAATGGGCTTACTATACTTAATGAAAAAAATTTATCAAGAAATTTGAACCTTTAATAACTAATTCACCACCCCCCCCCCCCCCCCCCCCCCCCCTCTCAGTTATTCTAAAGTATTTCTAACAATTGGTATCAGTGCTATCTACTAATTTGGTTCAAAGGTACTAGAAGCATAAAAGATCAAGATGTCTAAGGGAGAAGTTTCCAAGCTCAACAAAGATAACTTCATGCATCTTGGATCAATAGGTGATCATGCACAAACCTCAATTGAAGTGGAACATGTTGATCCAGCTGGTGTCCCTACTATAGAAGATTTGAATAAAAAGAAGGAACAAAATTCAAGCAATGATGGAGATTGCCTCTACCCTCAACTATGTTGAATTTGATGACATCAAGGGATGTAACACTTCATTCAAGATGTGGAAAGTCTTGATAGATATTTATGGAGGAGATCAAAATATCCAAAGAGGAAAAAGAGAAAGTCTCAGAGGAAATTTTGATGACATGAGAATGGAGGAAAGTGAGAACATTGCTCAATATGCCTCTAGAATAAAGGAAGTAGTAAGTGCAATAAGAAGTTTGGGTGGACATTTAGATGATGATACTATAAACAAAAAATCTTAAGAACCTTGCTCCCCATCTCTGCTATTAGAGTATTAGCCATCCAAGAGTTAAGATGCATACCAGGAAACAAACTAACTCTTGAAGGTATAGTGGGAAGACTTACTACAGTTGAGTTATCCAACTTTGATAGCTACAAACCTAAGAATCTTGAATTTTGTTTCAAGGCCAAGTTGTTGTCAAAAGATGCTGAAGAAGTGAAACCAAAGAAGAAGGGAAGAAAGATCAAATATGCATCCAGCGACAACAGCACAGATGAAGAAGATGTGAAACAATTGGAAGCATTACTAGCTAGAAGATTTCATAGAGGCAAAGGTAAATTCAAAGGTAAGTTGCCTATAATTTTTTTTAATTGCAATGAAGTAGGACATATTGTTGCAAGATGCATGCAAAAAAATAACTACAAAGAAGGCAACAAGAACAAGAACAAAAGGGGTATGTGCAGGATCATGGTCAACCAAACTATGCTCTTAAGTGGCAATAAAAAATTAAAAAATTAGGGTTATGTCAACTTGACATGAAATTTTCTATTTGTCATTATCTTTATATCAAAAAGTTGAGAGAAAAGAATCTCTAGCAAATTGAATCTAGTTTCTAAACTACTAGGACTTATCTCAAAAAAATAAAAATTGATTGGTCAAAATTTTGAATTTTAGTGCAATATTACAAAAATTTCAGAACAAAAATAAGAAGTAGACATATGTCTGACCACCTTAATCAAAATAAAATGATAATATTTTTTAATAATATTCTAGATATAAGTAATAGATTCATGCATGGATGTGACACATATTTTTGGATATTTTTATTCTAAATAAATAATTAATAATTAATTTTTGACTTTAGTATTTTTGGAATAAAAAAACTCTTATGTCTGACCACCTTAACTAATTCAAAATTTTGCAAAATTTAATTTTTCATTTTTTCCCCTTATAGTAGAAGAAGCATAGAATGTGATGCATCTTTTGGATTTAAAATATGTTGAACCATTTGAAAGTTATAGTTGTATTTCAAGTAGTGTGTTAGTCAACACTTTATATGTAACTCCATTAGAAAATAAGTAATAATTACTTACTAAACTCATAATTTGACAAACTTTACATTTATGGAAATATAAGAACATTCTTAAGAAACCCTTTTCATTTCATCAAATTTTGGTGAAAAAAATCATCAGCTACATGTTTGAAGTAAGAATCACATAAAAATAAGCCAAATACACATTTTTAGCATATTTTTAAGATTGACCATATAGATTTGGTATCAAAAGATATAGTACACCTTATAAAGATATTAATTGTTTTCATTTAGTATCAGGGTGGGTGGAAAAAAAAGTTGGAATAGTTTTGAAATGGTTTAAGATATTTCAGAACTACAAATTTTTTAGATCGCCACTTTTTGGCACACCATTATCATGCACATGCCCAAAGAGAAGATGATAACATAGATTACAAAGACAAAGGAAAAAAGTGCTACATTGTTGAAGAAGAGGACTCTGATAAAAATAATGATGAGGTAATCTATTTAGCCATGAAGGATGAGTTAGATAAAGATGAGGCAACAACATTAGTAACCTGTGTAAACAAGAATGACAAGTGGATCATAGACAGTGGGTGCTCACATCACGTGACAAGAGACAAAAGTAAGTTTCTTACCTTAACTCAGTATGATGGAAATAGTGTTAGATTTGGAAATGATGCTCCATGTCTAATCAAAGGAAAAGGTTCCATTAAGCTTACAAAGAAAATTTCATGTGATAATGCATATTATGTTGAAGGATTGAACTACAATCTATTGAGTGTGTCACAGTTAGAAAATGTAGGATGCAAAGTAGAATTTAGAAACAAAACTACCAAAATCTATGACTCTAATGAAAATCTAATAGGAAAAGGAGACCAAACTAAGAGTAATCTATTTTACCTAGATATAGAGGATGTTACCTATCTCATTGTAAGATTTGATGATGTGTGGCTATGGCATAAGACTCTGTCATGTCAACTTTGATAATCTAATTAACATCATAAAAATGATGAAAGGCAAAGGTTTTCTCAAACTAAAGAAGCCTAACAATACAATATGCAAACAGTGTCAGCTAGGAAAGATGACCAAGTCAAGTTTCAAAAGAAAAACCTATACTTCCAAAGAAGTACTAGAGTTAGTCCATACTAATTTATGTGGCCCAATAGAAGTACAAACCTACAAAGGAGATAGATATATAATGTTTTTTTTTTATGACTACTCTAGAATGATGATTGTCATGTTCTTAAAGAAAAAATGTGATTCTTTTCAAATGTTTAAGTGGTATTTGGTCAAGGTTGAGAAAGAAATAGGAAAGAATCTAAAGTGCCTAAGATCAAACAAGGGAGGAGAGTTCACATCAAAAGAATTTAAGACATTTTGCAATGAAAAAGTAATTAAAAGACAAACATCAACACCTAGAACTCCACCACAGAATGGAATTGCAAAGAGAAGAAAAAAAATCAATGATAGACTATGCTATAACATTGATGATGGAAAATAATGTTGCTCTAAAGTACTAGAGAGAAGTTGTAAGTACAGCTGTCTATACCCTGAATTGAGTAAAAATCAAGAAAGTTACAAATGCAATACCTTTTGAATTATGGTATGGTCACTCACCCAATGTAAAAAATTTCAAAGCATTTGGTTGTAAGTGTTATATTCTTAAAGATTCTATAAACGACAAGTTTGATGCAAAGAGTGATGAAGGCATATTCCTTAGATACTCCACTAGAAGTAAAGCATATAAGTGTTTAAATACTAACACTAACAAAATTGTGGAGAGTGTAAATGTAAACTTTGATGAGCATACAAAAATTCAAGTTGATGAATCCAAGAAATTAGAAGAGTACAGATCTTTTGTATACTTCTATGAAGGAATGCCTGCTAAAGAAGAAGTTTCCAATCAAGTTGGGAATCAGCAACAAGTTTTAGTATCAGCTGAGTCACAACTAGTGAATGTTGAGTTGTATTTAGAAGCTGAGTTGCAGAATGAAGATAATGCACATTCTGACTCTAAAATTAGTATACATGAAAGAGATGCTGAGCTACCAGAAGAGATGTGCATAGTGACTCTAAAGTTGAAAGACCAAACATGGAAAAAAGGATAGAACCAAGGGTATTCAAATATGTGAGAAGACATCATCCTGCTGATCAAATCATTGGTAACAAGGAAGCTAGACGAATGACAAGAAATAGACTAAGAAATGAATCAAGTTTGCTAAGCAAAATTGAACCCAAAATAGTGAAACATGCACTAGTAGATGATGATTGGTGCAAAGCTATGGAAGAAGAGATTGATTAGATAGAGAAGAACAAAACCTAGACTTTAGTTCCAAGACTTGTTGATAAGAATGTGATTGGTACCAAGTGGGTGTCTAGGAACAAGCTAGATGAGAATGGTGAGATCACAATAAATAAGGCAAGACTAGTCTACAAAGGTTATGCACAAGAAGAAGGATTGGACTATGGGGAAACATTTGCCCCTATTGCAAGGATGGAAGGAGTAAGAACTCTACTTGAATATGTTGCTTACAAAGGTTTTAAAGTCTACCAAATGGATGTAAAGTCTACTTTTCTAAATGGTATACTGGAAGAGGAAGTCTACATTGAATAGATAGAGGGATTTTTTGATAACAACAACAAGGATATGGTTTGAAAACTACATAAAGAACTCTATGGTTTGAAACAAGCACCTAGAGCATGGTATGAGAGACTTCACAAATATCTAGTGAAGATAAGATTTGAGAGAATAGATGACAATAGCAACCTGTATAACAAGGAAGAAAAAGGTAAAGACATTTTGATACCTAAAATCTTTGTTGATGATATAATATTTGGAGGAAAAGAAGCATTATGCAAAGGATTTTCTAATTAAATGAAACAAGAGTTTGAGATGTCAATGTTTGGGCAAATCAAATTCTTTGTTGGATTGCGAGTACATCAGTTGAAACATGGCATATTTGTGACTCAATCAAAATATGTCAAGGAGATACTAAAAAAATTTGGCCAAGAGGATTCAAAACCAATCAGTACACCAATGGTAATAGGACATAAATTATACAAGAATGATGAGTCAGCTGAAGTAAATCAAACAATGTACAAGTCAATGATTGGAAATTTATAGTATGTTGTACATAGTAGACTAGACATTGCATTATTTGTTGGAACAGTAGCAAGATTTTTTGCAAAACCAAGAGAAAATCGTCTTATGGTAGTAAAAAGAATATGAGGTACCTAAAAGGAATAGATGACTTTGGTTTATATTAGAAGAGGACTGAAAATTTTGAGTTGAATGCCTACACTGATGTGGATTGGAGAGGTAATATAGATGATAGAAAAAGCACCAGTGGAGGAGCACTCTTTTTAAGTAAAAGATTAGTCACTTGGACTAGCAAAATGCAAAGTTGTACCTCATAGTCCATAGTTGAAACTGAGTATGTTGCAGCTCTAATCAACTAGACCAATTATATGGATCAAGCACCTATTGAAAGGTATGCAGGAAGAGATAACTAAACTAGTGATACTCTATTGTGATAACACAAGTGCCATCAACATATCAAAGAATCTTGTGATGCATGCCAAAAAAAAGCACATTGCAATTAAGTATCACAATGTAAGAGAACTGGTGGAAGACAAACAAGTGAAGATGGAATATGTCAACTCAAAGGAACAAATTGCTAACATATTCACAAAACTATTGCCCAAAGATGTATTTGAATATCTTAGAGGTAAGTTAGGGGTGATACCCCTATCCAAGGCTATTTAAGTAATAGCAAGACTACCTTGCATCAAATGAACTAATTGATGAAACGTTATAAATTGATGTAGAGGATACTTACTTTAGATTTTTCCTAAAGTAATTAAAGTAATGAAATTCCAAACAAGTCACACGCAAGGTGACAATGGGAGAAATCAGAGTTCTTGCAAATGCTACACTTGCATAATAAGATGTTGAAGTAATATGTCTTTGGCATTGTTGTCAAAGAGGCAGAAATAGCAGAAACTAATCAGACATGTAGAGGGAGAAATAGAAAATCTACAAGATCAAATGTGTAGAGGGATAAATAGTAGAAAAAATAGTAGAAAGGAAGGAGAAAGGAAAAAAAAGTTAAGAGGGAGAAGCAGAAGCAAAGGAATCAATTAAGATAATAAATTAGAGAGTGAGCAGAATAAAAAAAAGGAGAAGACAGTGTATCAAAAAAGGAGATATCCCTCATACTTTGAAATAACTGAGTTACTTATAGAACTCAAAGGGAGTCATATGAATACAAAGTTTTCTTTTTGGCATTTGACTTACTATTTTGACCTAGTTAGCATTTTGATAACTTAGTTGATCAGTTTGGTTTGCCATCAATGCCAAAGAGGGAGATTGTTGAAATTTTATTGAAAAGATCACTATTAAAGAAGGGAGATTGTTGAAATTTGATTGAAAAGATCACTATTAAAGAAGGGAGATTGTTGAGAAGAAGGGATATTTTTGGTAAATAATGTTTTCAATCATTGTTTTGTCATTGATTTCAAATCTGCTATTTGCTAGAATGACAATTGCTTATAAGATCCAAGTACTATCACTTAGTTGATTGATGAAGAGGATTTAATCAATAAGATGTAACAAAAGCACCTAAGGGAAAGGTTAAGTTATGATTTTGTAATGAAATATAAGGATCTATTAAGACAATGGTAAAATGATGCATTGATAATACACTTGAAGATATAGAGGTTGGCTACACCTAGAAACTCTAGAAGAATAAGTTGTAACAAAGTTGTCTGCAAAGCTTGACTAAATTCATTAGTAGGTGCCAAGAAAGTTAGTTCATGCCAAGTAGATTATCAGTAAGTGTTGAAGGTTTTGAGCAAGTTCGGGTTTCAAGCTAGATAGAAAAGTAATAGGTGTTGAGCATCAGTAAAATTTAGTAGATGTCGAGTGAATCCACAGTAGGTATTGAGCATCAGAAAAAGTAGTTGATGTTAAGTAATAAAATATGTGTTGAGCATCAGAAATTCAATAGTTCCTTGCTACTGCATTATTTGAAAAGTCAAAGATTTGCCAGATCTAAGCCGACTAGTTTGTTACCTTGAATTTTGTGAACTAGATGGAAGATAAGGATGATGAGATAGTGGTACAAAATTCCAGGTAAAATTTTTTTGGGCAAATATAGGTGGATTCTACATTATGTTTCTAGAAGAAACAAGATAAGGGATAGATTCATTGAATCTTACCTAATCCATTCAAACCAAAAATAAGAGCAGGAAGATTAGAGCAAGAAAAGTATTCCAAACTTATATTTAAGGACTTATAGATCAAGAAGAAAGAGTGGTTGGAGAGAGTGTGTGGTGTTAAGGAGAAGGCATCGAGAGGGAGGAAGAGAGTACAAAGACTCTTCTTTGATAAGTGACCACAAAAGTGATTGCATTGGCACAACGAGCATGGAGACTCAAGGAGACAAAGCTTAAAAGGAGGACAAGCTGTTAGAGTTGCAAAGACAGAAGGCTAGGAAAATTTGTGAGTTGAATAGAGATCTAAAATCTGCAAGTTATGTTGTGATCTGTATCAAATCAAAAGCCCTTATTGTTACTCTCTAGAAATTGTATCAGTTAGGGAAAATCCTATGGACTTAGGTTGGTTTAATAGCTATGTTGTAAATCCTTTAACAGGGTGACATTCCAAGTGAATGTTCTAAAATGTTTTAACCAGGCCCACTTCTAACAGGTTGGTTGAAATCCTTTAATAGGGTCACACTTAATAGTGTGTTTTGTAGCCTTTAACAGGGTAGGCCTTTCACAGGGCATCACTTTAGAAGAGTGAGAAAGGAGTAACATGTTACAGGTGGTTTTTCCCAAATTGGGTTTCCATGTAAATCACTATGTTATGTGTTGATCTTTCATGTCTTGTTCCTATATGTTGATTTATCAGTAACTTACTAAGAAGATTGTTTAGCTTGGATGTGTGGTTAGTTTAAATGGGCTTACTATACTTAATGAGAAAGTTTTATCATGACATTTGGACCTTAAACAATTGATTCAATCCCCCCCCCCCCCCCACCCCCTCTCAATTATTCTAAAGCATTTTTAATATTTAGTAGCATATTTAGTAGTATATTTGATCAAATATTTAATAACATATTTAATAGTGTATTTAGTCATAGTAGGGCACAATGGAATGGAACCACCATCCATCTACTTGTAATGCAAGTGCTCTTCCATTGAGCTAGCACCCTTTAGAAAATGATCATACAATGTGTAATTTTCTACATTTTATTGGTTCTTATCTTTTGAGTTCATCCCAATCATTTCTTTAGTTATTTATACCTAGTTTCTATATATAATTAGTGTACCTTTATCTTGATTTTTTCTTAGATGGAAGTTTAATGGAATATTATACTTATAAATAGCTTAATTTCCTCTATCTACATGAAGTACATTTCTCCTTAAGTTCTACATCATTCAATTATAAATTTCAATCATCATATTAACTAAACATCACCATTGTCAAAAAATGTTTAAATATCTAATCATGACTCACAATTAGTCTTAATCAAGACTTGATTACAATAACACTATTCATTTTTCTCTAAAGTTCAACCTTTAGACCTAATTAGACCTACCAATGATGACTCCAACTTTTGTTGAAAATTCTATAATCCTTTAACACAAACTCATTAACCTTTTTTTATTCAAACACCCCATTCTCTAGTCACATTGAAGATTTGTAGTCACATACTATAGATGAAAACACTCAAATGGTACAATATAAGAACTTGCCCATACACATCACATTACATTGCTTGATCTTACACAACCTTGACCTTAGCCATCTTACACTATGTCATCAAATTCTTGTATAATTACATTAACTCCCTCTAAGGTATTTGGAACATTTCATCCTAAATAGACATTGTTAGAACTGTAGCTCTTGCTCTTTAATCTAAAATGTATATAAGATTTTGCATTTAGAGGTTTTCCTTAGCCGCTTACTGAAGATTGAAGATGTTGTATTCTACATGGGATATATTTTTATGGCATCTAAATTTACTTATATTATACATATCTCACATAGTTATTCAAACTTGTATTTTCTTAATGCTAACAAATCTCCACAATCCATGAAATAGTTAGCTATTTTTTATGGGTTCCATTGTGTGAAAAAATTTACATCAACATTTCAAATAACACTCTATGATTCATCATCGAAATAAAATAAAGCACAAGGATAATTTAATAAAACAATAACTAGACTTTATATGCTCTATTTGGTGTCTAGATGTGCCCCAACCACCACCCCCCCCCCTCCACCTTGTACCAAAAGGAAAAAAAAAAAACCCTACAAACATACCCAAATGCCCATGTGTAGACTAGTAATTTAATTCTAGTTTTTTACTAGTGAATTCCATGGTGTTCTGCTTAATATGATTCTTCTGTAATATTTGTGCTCCTAGAACACAGTTTGTGTGCTTTGAAAATATTGTATTAATATTAAAAAAACAAAACCACATAACTATAGAAGAAAATATCACAACTCAGACTAAAAATAAAATCTTGACATATTTAGAAATGAACTTTAAAATCATATTTATACCATATTGCATTTGACCAAGTAAGCTTACATTTTCAATATTTTCCATCATAACACCCTTCACTTTAGAAACCTGAGCCTTCACTTTTGCAGGCTTTTTGATCTCTTCTAGATGATCCATGCAATATTGCATATGTTCCTTCAACTTTGAACTACAAAATTTGATACAATGTTATTCATAATTAATGGTATAGTTAAATGGGAAAACTCACCTTTACTTCTATTATATATGCATTAATATCTATAAATTACATACTTGAAAACAAAATATGAGGTTAAAATTTTAGTAAAAACTATGAAAAGAGAAACATACTTCAATATATGTGTAAAGTCTTATTTCGCTAAAGCTCAAAAATTGTCACATAAGATTTTTATCTGCAAAATAATTAACCAAAGAAAATAAAAATTCTCCATCAAAATATGTGTATCTAACAATCAAAGAACACAACAAATTTCCTCACATTCAAAGTAAGCAATCAAAACATGTTTGTCTGAATAAATGAACTACCTCATCAATTGTCAATGAATATTCCTTGATGGACAAGCACATTGGATCCTCAAATAAAATGCAAGTAACTGAACCAAGCACTTCCAAAGGGCTTTTTGACCACATAAAATCTAAATCAAGGCAATTCTTTCATTTTTTTGAAATTCCTTCATATATGCAATCACAACAAAGGTAAGGATAACCACAATAATATGAGAATTTGTGAACTTTGATGCCACTATTCAAAATTTATGATGGGGTTGTTGGTGGTTGTCTTGATTCTAAATATCTATATAAAAAAAAAAAATCTAGTAATCAAGAAAGAATATCAATCTTACGAATAAAATCTAGTATATCACATTTTACCTACCAAAGTCAAGAAACTTACAATGCAAACTTAGAAGAAACGTAATATTTACCCTTCGTACTTTTCTTTTTTTTTAAGTTTCCTTGAGAACATCCACCACCTAACCAAAAAAATAAAGCATTATAAGATATTATTAGAAAAATGAACAACGTTAGTATTGTATATCCTCAAACCAAGGTGACAAAATTTTAATTGTCATTCTCATAATGGTATCTAGAGAAAGAGCACTTACTGAAGAAAGGAGAGAATTTAAAAATTAATAAGTCTACTACAAAGAGATAATAAGTTTACCTTTGGTGGCTCAATAACTTGTTGGAAAAGATGTTTAACATCAAGAAGACATGGATCAGTCTTAGCTGGGGATTTATATCTTAAAGTAACAATATATATTTCAACAGATATTGATCGACTAGCAACATCTAGCTTTTGTCACTTTTATTTTTTCAAACAACTACATTTAACATTTCAAAATGCATTTTAAATATTTAGTAAATAATGATATGGCTTCCATCCAAAGCTTTAAATTAACCAAACATAATAGAAAAGTGAAATAAAATTAACATGATCATTAACCAATATTGCCTGCTTGAAACAATAAAGTAGCACATTGTAATCCTGAGATTTGAAAACCTATCACATTTGATAACAAGTAACATCTTTTTTCCAAACTCATGATACTCACAATTGAAATCACCTATCAAAAACCTTCCAAACAACTCAAAAGAAATTCCTACCAAGAGTACTAAGTATTTCAAGGGATAGCAAGTTTTACTTGCAACTAGAAAGTTAAAGAAGATCCTAGATAAAAACCACTATTTTTTGTCATTATCTTCTTTAGAAATTAGGATCTCAGTTGTATGAACTAATTGTCAAGAGAAATATAATTTAAAAAATGGCATGCACATTGACTACCCATGTATCTTTCTCTATTTTCAAGTGCCAAGTGAGCTACAATAAAAAATCAAAAGAACTTGAGAAATAGACATATCTCTTTTCACTATTCTTGCATCAATAATCATAAAAATCACAAGGAGTTGCAAGATTTTGTATGATCCATCATAGGTAATAGTTATAGTCCTCTCCATCTATTTGGAATGGTAGTAGTTGACATCATTCCAAGAATAACAAGTGGGAAGGGAGCAACTCAAGAAGTATCCATTCAGACTAGTGAAGAGAAAGAAAACCCAATATTTACTATTGATGCTTCTTTATTCTAGTTTGGAAATGGGGGATGGGAGGAATAGTTTACTAAAGCACCTAGTTACTCCCTTTTTGTCATGGTATGCTGAATAAAGGATTTTGGGATTCTTCAACATATCCAACCAGCATAAAAACCTATATCATTAGAAATTATTTATTCTATGAGTAGAAATACTAATTTTGATAAGGAAAAATAGAAGGGGATTTACAGAATGGAAAATTTTTCATGTTACTCATACCATAAGATTAAATAATTAGGATGTATACCAAAGACATGGGGATGGATTAATGTGATGAAGATCACATGACACTCTTAATAACCCTAGTAAGAGGAAAGAGAATTCATCCAAATAAATGAAAGTGACATTATAAATAGTTACCACTTAATGATTCATATAGTAATAGTACAAAACCAAGAATGACTATCAAAACTAAAGAACAAGTAGCAAAAGGAATGTTGACTAATAGTAATTTCATACCTTTCTAATATGGGTATGTTGAAAAATATAGAAATTTGATAAAAGAAAACCTTAGTAATGATGACTATATGTAATGAATCAGCTACTACTTTGTTGAATCATGAAACAAAAATAATGTTAAAGTTCTACCAAAACACATAATTAAAATTTATCTTTAGATTCATATAGGTAAAATGCTAAAGCCAATTAATATGGTATCATTAGTGTCTTACCCATGGTGATAGCTAGCAAGTGAATCCCATGGCTTTGGAAAGATCCTTTAGAAAATGTATAGCATCGTCCTTTGTCAAATTTCCAACAATGCTTCCAAGCCATACAAGGAAGTGTTGCTATTTAAGATAACATCTTTTCATCTGTAAACCCTTGATTAAATCTACATGTACCTATTCTAGAGCATTAGGTTCCATTCCCACCACAAGCTCTACCAAGCTTCTTCCAACCTCATCCAACAAACATTCCAAAACATTAATTTCAACATACATGAATTTCAATTGACCACAAGACCAAAAAAAATCATGCCCCAAAATATTGCTACATTTTCCTTGTTAGTTAGAGATTTCATCTCTACATGATCTTCTCTCTCTGAAGCCCAAGCTCTGACATCAATTTTATTTTTATCACTAGCTATGACATTTTAGTGTGCTAACCAGTATAATTTGATCATGATCATGTTCCTATCTCCTTATTAGTTGAGATTGGTCTGAGCACATGGACAATGTTCAATCTAAGTATGAATCAAGATATCCACCAATAACTCTTACTTTAAGATCCTTTATTTCTTATGCAAGCCAGTAAGGAAGATTATTACTTTAAGATCCTTTATTTCTTATTTCTTATGAATCATCTCCTACTTATCAATTGATGAGCTTAAGGGGCTTTCTAATGAATGGTTCATAAGGCACAACACTTGGTGAAGGTTTTGCAAATGGGGTTGCAAGCTTTGGGTTTAACTATGGAGGAAACTCTGTAGTTAAGCGCGCTCAGGCTGGAGTAGTACTGGGATGGGTGACCTCCCGGGAAGTCCCGGTGCTTCACCCCTGTGAGCATCACCTAGATCCAATGAGTGCTAAGTGTTCCATTTATTCTCATGAGAGATGGATTCATGTTGAATCACTACTCATGAAACATGGGTCATCGAGTTTGACTCAAAAATCACACAATTAAATCCTGATATTCACATCACAATTTGACTAGCTGTGGAAATCATCTCCTACTTATCAATTGATGAGCTTAAGGGGCTTTCTAATGAATGGTTCATAAGGCACAACACTTGGTGAAGGTTTTGCAAATGGGGTTGCAAGCTTTGGGTTTAACTATGGAGGAAACTCTGTAGTTAAGCGCGCTCAGGCTGGAGTAGTACTGGGATGGGTGACCTCCCGGGAAGTCCCGGTGCTTCACCCCTATGAGCATCACCTAGATCCAATGAGTGCTAAGTGTTCTATTTATTCTCATGAGAGATGGATTCATGTTGAATCACTACTCATGAAACATGGGTCATCGAGTTTGACTCAAAAATCACACAGTTAAATCCTGATATTCACATCACAATTTGACTAGCTGTGGAAATCATCTCCTACTTATCAATTGATGAGCTTAAGGGGCTTTCTAATGAATGGTTCATAAGGCACAACACTTGGTGAAGGTTTTGCAAATGGGGTTGCAAGCTTTGGGTTTAACTATGGAGGAAACTCTGTAGTTAAGCGCGCTCAGGCTGGAGTAGTACTGGGATGGGTGACCTCCCAGGAAGTCCCGGTGCTTCACCCCTATGAGCATCACCTAGATCCAATGAGTGCTAAGTGTTCCATTTATTCTCATGAGAGATGGATTCATGTTGAATCACTACTCATGAAACATGGGTCATCGAGTTTGACTCAAAAATCACACAGTTAAATCCTGATATTCACATCACAAGGAAGATTATGTTATGCTCTAAAGGAAGAGAATATTGAAATAATGTTCCAATGACTCCAGAGAAATATCTATATTTGACAAAGTACTAAACACATCCTAAAATAATTGAGTTCCTTGAAGCCTATTTATCTACTCCAATGCTTTCCAATATTATATTTGAGAAAGAAGATCTCAGGTGACTATAGTTTCCGAAATATGCAGGCATCTCATCTATCAGCATACTTTCCTCAAGTATAGAGGTACCCAAAGTGCACAAGAGACTTCTAAATTCCTCCATATGTAGAGGTAGATTCCCATTATAACATGAACTTCCTCAAATCCTCAAATAATCCACTAGCCATGGTATCAAAATTGAGGAAAAGAGTTTACTAGTCTTCTTATTAATAGATGGTAATTTTACATGATTTGATGGTTCCATCTCTCCTCTAAATAATAAAAGATGATCTTCTTGAACACTTTTCATAGGTGTGAATAGATATTCTCATAAGAAAAGTTTTCTTCTCTACAGTGAATCATGAACATATGTATTTAATCATGTTTTTCAAACAACATGCAGAAGTAAATCATCTAGATGTCTCATTAGCTAGCATATCATGTTGTTATTATCATTTCTCAGTTAGCATCATCCATGAGGTCTAGGATGAGGTATTATCAGCATCATCAAAGACATTACTCCACTCTAGTGTCTCAGTGTCATGAGAAAACATAATGTTGACAAAGTCCCCAGCACCAATATGACCCAAATCACTCGATTGACTTCACCTCCATACACAACAATATTCATGTTCCTTAAGAAAAACATTCCTAGACATGTGCTTCTCCCCATTGGTTTCCATCTCCTCCCAAAGGTTCATTTCTAGGTCAAATCCATGGAAAAAGTTCATGTTTACCACCAAAGATGAACACAACCCAAACCTTGTTATCAATAATTGAAAGTTGTGTTCCTCCCATGGAGGCCAATTTTTTGTAAATATTAAAACTTGTCTCTACTCTTCTCCTGCTCCAAAACACAACTCTGTACTCCACATAGAATCTAATCATATCATCTTCTACAATTAAATGCACCTATTAAATTATAGTTATGGCCCATTAATTAAACACAGAAATGGCAGATGCACTTTGAAATGGTCGCATCAATTCTATCCTTTAATAGGCTAGTGTTTGGACAATATAGTGAAGATTGAATGTCAATTGAGATCAACCTAGACTATAGGTAAGTAGGTCACACATGTTAGTGAAACCACTATATCTAATTTGAATAAACATATTTTCCCATAGATTCAATGGTAAAGCCTCTCATAAAGGACACCACCACACATAGGGAATCGATGGTTGCAGGAACTATGTGGGTAAAAAAAATTAAATTAATTTTTGTCTTTTTTTTCTCCAATCATAATAATTTTTTGGAGTTTCTAGTGGAGACACTCTAATTCATGAAGCTTTAACTCTTCCAAATTTTCATGAAAAGTACTTCTAATTAGAAGGGTCCTTCAAATGGTATCATCAGATTAAGAATTTTGTGGACATTCAAATAACTTTCTATCTTTGAGTTAAAGAACTAAATCTCATGAATTGATTAATGTTTCATGTCCTCTTCTATGAGGAACACATTCTATAATGGATAGCAATTGAGGTTTTCACCACCCCATCAATGTAGGTACAAAAAGAATAATCAAAATTTCAACCTCACCCATCATATGACAAGAATGCAAACATAGGGGCTACGATGGTATGGGACTAGTTGATATGTCTTCTCTCAACCTAGAGGTAGAAGCTATGGGAGTGAAAATTGAGGTTCTCTGTGACCTCCTGGGTCTAGTTGAGGAAGAGCCTAGTGCTAGGTTTACAAGATTTTCCTAAGTTTCTCTTTCCTTTCAACTTGCTCTACATGTTTCCTAATAGGATTTTGCACTTTTTTTTCAACAAAATCATCCCAAGATATCCCAAGTTGTTCCCTAAGGGATTTTTCTATGATGAGCTTAATAAAATAGTAGTGTGAAACATCCTTTGGGGTTCCTTTTCATACTATAGTGGCTCTTTGTAAAAAAATATGATACATAAAATGAGAAACATTCAAAGGGTAGTCATCATGTCTTAAGCAACTCAAAAATTTGAAATGTGTAGCATGCAATTATGAATGTCTCTCCTCACAAGTAAAATATCTCACAATATAAATATCAAAATCATTAAATGGTTCTTGTAAATATGTCCATATTTTACCTTGTTTCTGGTCTATCTGAAGCCGTGGGTCTATATGCATTATAAATTGGGCTCTAGCCAAAACTAGGTCTAATGCGTCTAAAAATTGTTCTCTTGCTAGCAACAATTCCATTATATCTACTACAATTTTGGCTTAAAATGAAACCCTTACTCCTATAACTATAGCAAAACCATCCCTCAATTTTGGCAAGAATTCTAAGGCAAGCTCCTCATTCCATGCAAATAGTTTGAACATGTAATTCGTCCACCCCCTTAGATTGAAATATAGGTAGGCAAACTAAATTAGGCAATAGCTCCTATAAACTTGAGTATGCATATGGACTTGTTAAGTCATGTTGTCATTTGATACCATCATGCAAGTTGATGAAGGGTGAGGTGAGGTGGAAGATGATGAAAAGTGGAGTGAGATGGAATTATTATGGAGAAAATACTTTCACAAAGAAAGTAGTTTATTATGATGAGTGAAATGCTTTTAGAGAGAGGATGGCAAATGAGTAGGAAACTCATCTATAGTTGCTGCATGAATTGTAGGATCAATAGATGACTAGAATTTTTGCAAGAACTCTTCATACTAGATGGCTTATGGTAGAGTTTTAAGCAGTGTCCATTAACAAGGAGTTTGAAGCAAACAAGATCAATGGTAGAGAGCTACACTACAGCATTCTCAAACATAGAAATGATTTCATATGGTCCAAGCCAATGGGTTTGGAATTTTCCTAGATTTTTCTAATAATGAGAATCATACAAGAGGGCCCAATCTCCAAAAGAAAACTTATTTTCATGAATGAACTTATCATGTCATTTCTTTCACTACTATTGGATTATCTCTATATTGTGTAAGGAAGATTTATGGTATTCATCAAGGGCATTTAGCTGCAGTAACCTATCTTGTTGAGCCTTTGAAATATCAACATCTAGCTCTAAAGCAATTTTTAGATTTTTTTGTTCAAATTATATAGGCGTGAAAGTAGATTTACCATAAATTCATTCAAATGGGGTAAATCTAGTGGTGCTCTTCCATGTAGTCTTGCAAGCCCAAATTGCTTTAGGAAGCCTGGTAACCCAGTCTTGTTTGTGAATAGCAACTATTTTAGTGAGGATTGCTTCTATCTCTCTGTTTAGGATTTTTACTTGATCATTAGCTTGAGGATGGTCTGGGGAAGATGTACCATGATGGATCATGTACTTCTTCATGATTTTTGCAATCAAGTTTGATATGAATTGAGCTTCTTGATCTGAGACAATTTCCCTAGCGACTCCAAATTTGGTGAATATGCATTCATATAGAAAATTAGCTACTTTATGATCTCATGCATGTGTTATAACTTGTGCTCTAATCCACTTAGTTGCATAATCAATACATACTAAGATGTATGATTTTCCATGAGAAGAGGGCTCTATTGGATTGACAAAATTGATAACCCATTTTTCAAAAGGTGTGACTATCACCTATGGCTACAGGGGCATTTCATTAGTTTTAATGGGCCTTCCCATGTGTTGGAATTGATCACATTGCATTGTATACTTTTTTGCATATTTGTGGAGAGTAGGCCAATAGTATCCAGTTGTTAAAATCTTGCAGGCTATTATTTTTGCTACAAAATGACCCCCACATGGTTTATCATGGAATGCCCATAGGATGTCATAAGTTTCATCTTTAGTTACACACTAGTGAGTTACTCGATCCAGTCCAGTGTAGAACATCAATCCAGCTATCCGTGAGAAATTGAAACTCTTTTCCACCAAGAGACGACACTGCTTGGGTGAAAAGTGTGGTGGTGTTCTTCCTATAGCAAGGTAATTTTCTATATCTACAAACCATGGGTTATAACTTTCTATTGAAAATAGATGCTCATTAGAAAATTTATCATCTATGGCTATAGGATCATCAAGTACTTGAAGTCATGATAGAAAATCTACTACTACATTGGCTTAGCCTAGTTTTTCCATTATCTTTACATTAAACTCATGCATGATGAGTAGCCAACATGCTAATCTATAAGAGATAGCAGGTTCATTCATCAAGTATTTTATAGAAGAGTAGTCAATGTAGATAAAAACCTCATAGCTCGTGATATAATGCTGAAATTTATTAAGTTCATACATAACAGCAAACAATTCTTTTTTAGTGATAGTATAATTTATCTCAGCACCCTACAAATTCTTACTAATATAATAAATGGCATGCTCAACAGTACCTTCTTTTTGTTTAAGAATTGCCCCTAAAGTAGTGTCAAATGCATCAGTATGAATGTGGAAGGGTAGCTTCCATTCAAGTCCTCTAAGAATAGGTGTTTTTGTTAAAACATCCTTCAACTGTTGGAATGCTGCTTCACAGTCTTTTGTCCACTCAAATTCAGCTTTCTTCTTAAGTAGATTATACAAAGGAGCAGCAAGCTTACTAAAATATTTGATGAATCTCCTATAATATCTGGTATGTCCAAGAAAGCTTCTAACATCTATTTACTTGGTTGACATTCATAAATTAGTAATGATAGCAACCTTTGCAGGATCCACTTGAATTCCAAAAGAGGAAAGGTAGTGCCCAAGAATAACTCCTTCTTCCATCATGAAATAACAATTCTCATTATTAAGAGAAAGGTTGTATTCTTGATACCTTTTTAACACCTTCTCCAAGTTGGCATGAGCTTGTTCAAATGTGTCACCATAAGTGGTGAAATCATCCATATAGATCTCAACACAATCAGCAGCTATGTCAAAAAATATGCTAAGTACTGCTTGCTAAAAAATTGCAAGTGCATTACATAATTCAAATGGTAAGATAGAGTAAGAAAATTTTCCCCATGGATAGGTGAATGTTGTCTTGTCTTGATCTTCTAGAGAGATCTAGATTTGATTATACCCACTGAAACCATCTAGAAATGAGAAATACCTTTTTCCCACTAAGTTATCCAATACTTGATCAATGAATGGCAGAGGGAAGTGATCATTTTTAGTGGCTTTATTAAGCTCCTTGTATTCTACACATACTCTCCATTTTCCCCCTTTTTGGAACAATAACTAAAGGTGACACCCACTAGCTATCAAAAATAGGATAAATAAATTCAACATTAAGAAGTTTTTGTAACTCTACTTTGACTATATCTTTTAATGTTGGGTTTACCCTCCTTTGGCGTTGTCTCACTAGCTTACATTCTGAGTTGATAAATATCCTATGTGTACAAAGACTAGGATCTAAACCCTTCATGTCATTATAGTCCCATGCAAAGGCTTGTTGACTATTTTGCAATAGTTTAATGATACTTGTCATCTAAGATGCAGTAAGTTCATTATTGATATCTAGCTCTTTTCCTAAAACAATATCTTCTTTCTTTACCTTGTCCATCATTAAAATCTCTACTATTGATGGAGATTTAATTTCATGGGGTAATAATGTATGAAGGTAATCAGGTGCTACAAGAGATTGAGTTGCATCACATTTAGGCAATACAATTTGCAAGGAGCTGGTAGGATTTTCAAAAGTAGACTCCTTAGAATCATACTAATTAGTAAGGATTGCTACCAGTATATCATCTTCTTCCTGGGATACAAAAAATGGGTTTCTTTTTAGCATCATGAGCTATTGAATAGAATTAACTTTTGGAGGATCATCACCAAGGTCTAGCCAAGAAACTTGGTCAAGATCTAGTTGAGGTTGTGTAGGAGAGTATAGACTTAACTTTTTAGTGTCGGTACCATCTGATATTGTCATTTTTCTTGATCGACATGCAATGCATGCATCTATAGTGGCCAACCATGGTCTTCCTAATATTAATGGATATCCTCCAAGGGTATCTCTTGGTGATAGCACAACAAAGTCTAAAGGAAAATCTAAGGAATTGAAGGTTACAATGATATCTTCTATCATACCATCAACTTTGATAGTTGAATTGTCTACTAACTAAAGTATTGTAGGAGCATCCCCTAATCCAAAAATGCTAAGTATTAACAAAACTTCTCTAGTCATGACATTAATTGATTCTCCTAAATCAATCAAAACATTCTAAAGTTGGATGCTATTTATATGTATGGTAACAACAGGACATCCTAGATCATAATATTTAGGAATTAGGGTTTTTCTCAACATTAAATCAAAAACTTGTCTCAACACATGGATAGTAGGAGGATCCTTTTTCTTTCTAGCAAACTACTTGACACATGCTTCCTTTAAAGTTTTATTGTAAAGGGGAATCTCCTTAAGCACATCCAATAAGGGAATATTGTATAGTCATTTTCTTAACTTGGTCTAGGAGATTAGTTGCTAAAGGATTTGGTTTAGATGGAGCTATAGGAACTAACCTTTGTAGAAATGGAGGAGTAGGTGCTTGTACAGATGAGGAAATTGGAACATCAATTGGTTGACTTGCTAGAACATTTTTAGTATCAATGAGCTTAGTTATTATAGGTCCTTTAGGTGTAGAAAACTTGGTTTTGGACCTAAGATGAATATCATTGATCTACAAAGAATAAGTGTGCAACTTATTGTTGGCATTTGGTGTTGGATGAGAAGGAAGTTGTGGTTTTGTAGGTGCACTAGCATTGGTTGTAAGAGGTAGAGGCATTAGGGATTTTTGCTAAGGTGGAGGCATCAAGGCTTGCTGGTGAGGTGATTAGCTAGGCCCCCACTGAGGTGGTTGCTACCAATTCCCTTGATACAAAGGTTGTTGATTAAGGCCCCACTAAGGATAGTAGTTATTTTGTTGAGGCCATTGACTATGCTGCTAGGGATACTAAGGTGGTTGATGGTAGGATTGATTATACTAAGGTTCATGGTTGGATCAATTATTGTTCTGATTTATCCTTGAGGGACAGAATTTTGGGGCATATTGCCTTGCCAGTAATTACTATTATAACAAAAATTATTCAGAGAGTCTTGAGGCTATACCTTATCTCTGATCCCATGATTATCTTTGAGCAACATAAATCACTTCTCATGTATCCTCATCAATTGCTTTGAACTTAGTGGGCATTGGTTGTGCATTCACTGCTGCAATGGTCTTGCATGTGCAATTCTTCTTCCTTTATTTGCAACGAGAGAAAAATTCAATTAGCATAGTATTAGCTTCATCCTTTTTACTTTGGGCTTGCATGGTATCCAATTGACTAGTGACATAATTAATGATATCTTGCTTGAAGTTAGATAGTAGATTAGATAACTCCATCTTTGATACTCCTAACCCACCATTGGTCTTATATGGTAGGCTCCTTAGTCCTCTACCTTTCTTCACAATGGCCCTTGAATAGTTCTAACATATCTCCTTGATGTCATTCCAAGTTTTTTGTGTAACATCTCCTCCAGCCATTAGGTCTAGGGCTTCCATGCTTTCTTCTTGCACACCTCTCAGAAAAAGATGCTTTTTAGATTCTTCATTTAGGTTATGTTGTGTATTTCACTGCACATTAAACAAGAATCTAAAAACATAGTCTTCCAAGGTTTCACCCTCCTTCTGTGACATTTTAAAAATGTCATCCCCCTTCATATCTTGACCTCTGCAATATTCTTTATATTTTTGAAGAAACAAATTACTCATTTCAATCTAATTTGCTACAACATTTGCACCCAACCCCATGAACCATTGAAGAATAGCCTCCTTCAAAGTAGAGGGAAACAATTTCAACTTATGGGTATCAATTATGTAGTCATAGCTTTTACAAAGAATGTCAAATTCAAAGAGAAAGGTTTCAAGGTCTTCTATAATAAGGCCATAGAATTTTGGAAGTACAGTAGTAGGTATGTTCTTAAAATTTTGGTTCCCTTGCTTAGGTGCAATAGGAAAAGGAAAGGTAGGCATAGCCATTCTTAGAGGAAGAGGTGGTACTTGATAGATAACAATGGCTAGTGGATTATCTTGATATTCAGGCTCATCAAAAAGTTCATTCAAGTGAAGTGATTCTTCTAATTCAGTGTGAATGTTAGCAAATGGATTTTCAAAAGGTTCATCTTTGTCATTCTCTCCTTGGGGTTCATCTAGTTCAGGTTGAGAATCATTGAATGGTTCTTCCTAATTATCATGAGGAAGGAATCTCCCTATGTGGTCTCTTCTTCTATGCATAACATGCTTCTTTACTACTAAACTCTATTCTACAAGGAATAGAAATACAACTACAAAGACTAGTTTGAATTAAAACCATCCCCGACAATGAGGCCAAAATTGCTTGGCCAAAGAAAGGGATCAAAATCCTATAGCAATGGGCTAATTAAGCCAAGATTGGACATCTCAAGTGGTTCTTATCCAACTCACTTGGACTCGTTTAATTTATCAACTAGGGACGTAAACTTGAAATGGTGTTTGCAAAATATATGCTTTAAACTTATCTCAACTTAAGAACTACTCTACAGAAATTCAAGTGCTTAAACTATAGGAAATTTATGCTAAAGTTGAGAACCAAATCTATTTTAATAAAGCATGAAAATATAGCTAAGAATTACTTCAAATACCTATATTGTTGTAGGAACAGTCCACTAATTCTATTATTAGTGGCTGCAAGAACAACAGAGTCTACTTTGGTTCTACGAACTGAATACAATTCTTATGCTAACTAATTAGTTCACTCCTTGTGTGGGCCCCCACAGAGAAGTGAAGTAAAATAACTTGGAGATGAAAACCTAAAATGATATTTCTATTCATAACAATAAAAAATGCATACTAATGAATAGAAAGATTATATTTAGTACTTAAAAACTCAACAACTTCTTCTTTCTATTAAAAAATGACTGACTAAAGCCTAGCAGCTCTAGAACACAGACTTTTAGTTATTTAAAACAAAAACTAGGAACAAAATTTAGATTCAAGACTCATCAACTATCAAAAAAAATTATGGCATTGATTATTACAATTGGTGCATTAATTCTGGTGCCAAATAGAACAATAATTTAGGAGTTCGTGACCCCTAAATTTCCTCTGCTCAAGGTTGGTCTATTAACACGAATAACCACTTTGACTCGTACTTGGTTGAGTTGACTTTTCTTTTATGTCTACAATATATAAAAACCTCCAAAAAAATAACATACATCAAGACTTATTCAAAAGATGTTATCAAAATTAGTTTACCCTATGTCACATTGCTACAAGAGAACTACCCAACCTAGCTAAGGAAGAAAAAACATCATTCTCACTATTTTGTAATTAAATGACATATCTTTTCATATCATATTCATTTTGATCCTGAAAAGTAATTATGCACACATTTTTCTAAAATCATCATAAACATCATGTTCTTGAACATCAAAGTCTTTGGAAAGTTTGCAAATTAAACTAAAAATGTAATGACAAAATAGACCATATTCTAGTCTCATCACCTTCAATCATTATGGGAAGAGTATTATCAAGAATAAAGATGTGAAGATATGTTCTTTGAAATATTTTCCAACTATATTTTTCTTAAAAAATAATTTTAAAAATTCTTAGCTACATCCTCTACTACAGTATGATCGAAGAAACCTTCAAAAGCTTCGAAAACTCATAGTGAGTGTATCATCATCCTTAAGTGGCCACATCACCACTTTACTCAACACTTTTCCACACTAGATTTCATATACAAACATAATGCAACTTGAACTCAACATCATAATTATTGGATGACTCAAATAGAAAAATTGCATCAGCATTAGCACTAGCAAAGAGATAAGGTGTCTGAAATAGAAGCTTGCATCCATTAACTACAAATGCATAGTCCTACATTTCTCTGAACTGTAGCTCTGATACCATGTGAAATTACTAAATTTATTTTGGATTGATGTAAATCTTATAATTTTCAGATTAGAATTTACTATCTTTGTCTTTCATGGATGTAGAATATATTCAGAATTTAATCTTTTAATAAGTATGAATTCCATTAATGATAAAGTATTGATAAGGTGGTGAAATACTTCTTTTCCTCAAATATGAACTAGTCGATCCAAAGGGAGAGAGCATTTATTAATTTCAATGATTATCCCTTGTATTAGGTCATCATGTATATTCATATCAAGAGGCTTTTGTTAGCTGGTCATGACTATTTGCATCATGTCTCTTTATGAAGAGACATGAAGGTCAATTAAGACTCTTTAGAAGTCCCAACCTAATCAGACATATCTTGTTTAATTAACACCTTCTTAATATATCCTTTGATTTGCATGGATCATTTACTTGATCCAATTCAATAATTAGTAGATCAATATTTGCAAGGATTTATTGATTGATCTCCATGAGATATTATGATCTAATCACATAGAATTTCATGCTTAGATGTAAGGAATACTTTTAGTTGGATACATAGACTAGTTTCAATTGGATGCACCGACTATAGTTTCCTAGATAAAATATTTAAGTTTGACTTATCTAAAAAGTTGAGGAGAAAAAATAAATAGGCTTAAAATCCTTTTTGGATAATCCATTTCAAATATTGGAAGTCTTTGTTCGGTAGAACTGATAAGATTATACTAAGTTTGTGGCACATAAAGCTCCCTTCCATTTTCTATATTGATGTATCCACTATAACTCTTCAAAGAGAAACTGATGTATTATTTGTTGGTGTAATTAAGTATTCACTAATTAAACTTACTTAAGCTTACATAGGATAATGCATTGCATAGTAGTTTGTGATTGAGACACTTGATATTTTGTACCACAATTAAACACATGATGTAGGAGAATTCCACTCTAGGTGGTCATAGTTGTTATCTCATTCCACCTTTAGTGCACTTATCCCATTATCATCCTCATCATTGCACATACTTTATTGCATAATGGAGGACAAACCACCTTTAGTGGACATGTGATTCCAACTTGTGTGGGTGATAACTTATCTTCTCCTTATCACTATCTCTTATCACCTCTTCTATATAAGGAGGCCTATTATGTAAATTTAAAATCAATCTACTAGATGTCAATCAAGTCCATTATCAATAATAGCATTCTTGCATCTTCATGCAATTGTCTTGCCAATCTCTTGCGGAAGTTATCTTGGTCTTTCATTTGATCCTAGGGGTGTTGTAGAGTCACCTAAAACTCTAACATGGTATTAGAGCTCTCATGGTGTGAAGATCTTTTCTAAAGAAGTGCAATCTTGGCTTGACTTTTTTTTGGTACAGCATTGGCAATTTGGACATCACAATTTGGAGGAGATTTTGGGAGTCATATTTTGTGACCTTCTATTGCAGGCAAAAATTGGAGCTTGTTGTGCAAATCAAAGGTTGGCATCATATAGAGGAGGTCCAAAAACTCCTAAATTAAAAATGAAATCATCCAAATCAAACATCTGGGGCCAAATCTAGAGTTATTTGATTTTTGAAGGTGTGGTGGCAATGATTCAGAAAAAATAATTTCAGAGGTGATTTTCAAACAGCGATATCTTCCTCATATAGACTCGTTTTTCTAAGCAATGTTTTTTTTTGGGGGTAGAATTTCACAATCTACATAGTGGTGTAGGTGATTTTGGATCTCTGTCTCTAAATTTTTCTAGAAATTGCAAATCCCATTTTTTGCAACTTTCAAGGCCCTATCTGGGCATATCCGATAACATTTTTAGGTGCAATATTTTTTCTCTACTTTCCAAATCTATATTCAAATTTTAGTGATTTGGAGTTAGCATATCACTTTAATAAATAGTTCTTTTTTGTCTATATTTGCACTTGGTGAATACTTTGATTTCAACTTTCTTAATTGAGTCAGTAATTTGAAGGAGTGATCAATTGATTTTAGTCATCATTTGATTTCATTATGGATTTTTCAAAAGTTCCATTGCTCACTCCATATAACTATCATGAATGGAAACAAATAGTTTCTAATCAGTTGATGAGTATTGGATTTCTTAGAATGATTCTTGGATAGGATCTAGAACTAGATACAAGTGTTGAAGAAAGAAGGAAATGATTTGATAGAAGGGATAAAGCACTTGGCTCTCTTATATCTACCATCTCTGATGATTTTTTATGTCATATTACATCCTACACACATCCTTATGATGCCTAGAATACATTAGAAAGAATCGTTGTTAAACCTAATAGAATAAGAAAATTCAAATTGGAGAATGAGCTTATAGAAGTCCATGTGATTTTGACAATATTCAAGACTTTTTCTCAAAGTTCAATTCCATTAGATTGGAGCTTTCTAATTGTGGCATTACTAAAGATGATAAGCAATTGATATTATCTATTCTTTCCAAGCTAGGTCCTAAATACTCAATCTTTGATTCCACGTTTTATGCTACTATGGATGCTCTTGGTAGTGCATACAAAATGCCTTCTCTTGATCAATTTATAGCTTAGCTCAAAAGGGAAAAACCAAAGTTAGCAAACATGGGTCAATTGAAGCCTTCAAAGCATCAAGTGTTGGTTGCAAATGACTCCTCTCCAAAGGATCCCAAAGGAAAGGAAAACAAACAACACAAGGATCTTAAGAAACATGACAAATGTGATGACTCTCCTTCAGAACATAATATTGAATCCAAGTCCTCTTCAAGAGAGGAAACATCTAGAAGAAAGAGAGATAAATGTGCTTATTGCAAAAAGCTAGGACATGATGAGCATAAATGTTTCCATAAAAAGATTGATGAGCTCACTCACATTCTTCAAAAGAATAATATCCAATTTCCCTCATTAGTGTCTTCTCCTTCTTCTCCATATTAGGTAGCTTTTACATCTACATCATCATCCAAAGGTAAAGGACAAGCACTCATTGCTTCCACACATCCTGAGAAAGGTAAATGTCTTCTTGATTTAGGTGCATCACATCACATGGCATCTTCTATGGATATGTTTTCTTCTATTGAGCCTTATACTTCTCCACATATATTGATGGGTAATAATACATACATGAAGGTTTATGGGAAAGGTTCTATTCCTATGGGAGAGGGTAAATTTAATGATTTTCTTTGTGTACCATCCTTGACCACTAATATCCTTTCCATAGGTTCTATTCCTGTGGGAGAGGGTACATTTAATGATTTTCTTTATGTACCATCCTTGACCACTAATATTCTTTCCATTTACCAAATTAATCATGGGGCACATGGAAAAATTGTTGAGTTCAGTCCTGATTATGTGTATATTAGGGACATGGAGACTAGAGATGTCATAGCTATGGGAATTGTTGATCATACATCATGTTTGTATTCATTTTCACATTTTTTTGATAATGATGATGATATTCATGATGTACCTAACCCTTTATCAAGGGTGAATAATTCACATAAGGAAAACATTAGACACTTGAATCATTTTGTTCTTGAGGCAAGTGTTGAGCTTCCTACTCCTCCACCTCCTACTTCTTCAAACATGAGTTCTACTATTCAATAGGATGATCTTTATGCTTTAAATCTTGTAGTGTGGGATGAATTCTTGGATGCTCTTTTAGATGAATCTCATAATTTAGATTTGGTTAATACAAGGGGATTTCTCTTCGAGATACTTCTTTACCTTCTTTTGAGATTTGATTTCCCAACTCTTCATGTTCTCTTGTTTTTTCACATCTCATAGGTCAGCTTGATGTTGTGACAAAATCTTTGAGCTTGGAGACACCTATTAGTCTTTAGAGATGCATACATGGAGACCTTCTTCCTCCTTCCTCACTTTTTACATGGAGTGGCTTCTTCATCATTTCATGTATTTATCTCTTCCTATGGAGAGACATGTTTCTTGTGGACATTGGATTATATTTTTCTTCCAGGTACTCTTCATCTAGATTGGAGCTTCTTCACTATGGGGGGGATATCATGTCTCCTTATTTCCTTCCTATGGAGGGATTATTCTTTGCATATACATGATGTATACAATTTTTGGGGGGTCTTGCTCGTACTCCATCCATCCATGCATCTTGTTTTCATCTCTCTTTTTGGAGGAGCATTTTTCCCATGAGTTTTTCTCTCTTTCTCCACTTTATGAGAGATTGCATTTCATGTATTGCATTGCATATTGTACATGGGTACCTAAAATGGCCTAGTAGCTCAGACCCATCTTGTATTGTGAGTTTAAGTGCATTCCCCTAAGTTGCACTTAAGGGGGGTGTTCGTGTAATTAAATATTCACTAATTACACTTACTTAATCTTACTTAGGATAATTCATTGCATAGTAGTTTGTGATTGAGACACTTGGGAGTTTCCACCATAATTAAACACATGGTCTAGGAGAATTTCACTCTAGGTGGTCATAGTTTTTATCTCATTCCACCTTTAGTGCACTTATCACATTATCATACTCATCATTGCACATACATTATTGCATAATGGAGGTGATACACCTTTGGTGGACATGTGATTCCACCTTGTGTGGGTGATAGCATATCTTCTCCTTATCATTATCTCTTATCACCTCTCCTATATAAGGAGGCCTATAATGTACATTTAAAATCAATCCATCAGATGTTAATCAAGTCCATTATCAATAATAGCATTCTTCCATCTTCATGTGATAGTCTTGTCAATCTCTTGTGGAATTTATCTTGGTCCTTCATTTGATCCTAGGGTTGTTGTAGAGTCACCTAAAACTCTAGCAGTATTTAAAATTTGAGAAAAATAAATGAAGGCTAACTCCACATATATTTCTATGATCAATTTTTGGAAGGAAAAATAAAAGATGTCATATTTAAAACTTGAGAAATAGAAATGAAGATTAACTCCAAATATTTGAATTGTATTCTTAATATATTTTTATTAATAGAAAAGGACTATTCATCAAAAAGAAAATTCTATGATCAATTTTTGGAAGGAAAAATAAAACTTATAAAGATAAAAACAGAAAATAGTTGTTGGCTTCAAGATTACCTTGACGAAATATGTTGCTAGATTTAGTTGAACATGAACAAGCTCTATAACCAAAAAATCCCTATTGAATCCTACAATTTGATCATAAAAATAGTCACAAAATTATCCCATTATACCTTTCCATAGGTATTGTGCCTTCCAAATTAGCACACCTAAGTATTTTGTCCACATCTATGATGTCCATGCTTCCAAACACTCCCTATATTGAATATATTCAACAAGTCATGCATAGAAAATATCATAGAACTATATAAGTTAGATAACCTTTAGTTACAAAAATCTCTAGTTTGAATTTATTTTTATATTAAAAAGCATGCTACAATTTTAAGCATAGACACTTTCCTATTTCCCAAAAAAAACATATATAATCCTTGAGACTAATTTTTTAAATTATTAATGGTAGAATGAATAATATAAAACAAATCTCTCAATATAATAAACTAATATTGAGTTTTGACTATGAATATTTTATTAACTAATGCATAAATGTTAACACCATTTTCTTAGACAAGAATTATAACTATAACTAAAAGATTGGTAGCTTACACATTTTGGCCCCATTTCTGCATCATTCTATTGACCTTTTCTTGTGATATATATCTAGTATTTTTGATATCAAGTCCTATTATTTCTTTTGATGCATATGATAGTTTGAAAAAATATTGCTTCTCTTCTGAAAAAATAAGTTGTTATTTTCAAAACTCAAAGAAAAACTCATCAACGTCTATGCCATGGATGACAACAAGATGTTAAAGTGTTAGCCTTTCTAGCCTATAACTTCATTTTCATATTGATATTCCATGTGCAAACTCTTTCCAAATCATATGGGACACAAATTTTTCACTACTTTTCTAGAATTTAAGAAGCCTTTGAGGCGAGTTGAAAATAACTCTCTTACAACTTTAGGAAAGGCAAACCAAGTGTCAAGTCAATAAAGAACCTACAAATACAAACAATCATATTATCCATTCAAATAGAAGAAAATGTTTGAGTTGTGTTTGTTGAACATTGTTCAAGGTAATTATTTAGATATTTTGAAGGAACTAGTCAAAATATTTTCAAGCAATAACATGTTATCCACAATCTTTAGTTACAATATTCTTGTCATCCTATAGGAAAACATTAGTGATGACTTTAGAAAAATAAATTTGATTCTAGATGAAGGATAAACATTGTGAGTAGATCACTATTTGGGTGGCTAATAAGAAATTCATGCAACACCTATGTTGCACTAAAATCAAGTATAATAGTGTAAAATGAGTAGGTGGTAATTATGGGTGTAGGAAAAACATAAGGTAGAGAATATCAAGGAATTTAATGAGCCTAATGAAACTTACAATATCAAACCAAAATAGTCATCTTGAAAAGAAAAATCTTTAATAAGCCACAAATCTAGAAAATGATGTAAATAGGATTACTCTCATTATTTAAATATCAGTCTCTTTAAAATATCATATGCAATAAGAAGTAACATCTATGAGTTAAACCAACTTCATTTAATGTAACCCTTTTATTTAATCTTCCATAATAACATTACACACCAATTCAAACAATGGGTTTAAAACTTTTTAAATTTTTAACATGTTGAATAGATTTAAGCACAAGAGAATAGACTATGGTTGAACCAATCTTTTAGTAATGAAGAAAGGGTTTATACTCTATGAAGACTTATATGAAGACACAACTGGACTAAAAATATTGTGGCTAGACCAATATTTTCCTAATGATCCAACTATAGTCATTTTAGAGATGCATAGAAAGAACAACTTCTTGTATATCTAGTACTTCTAGAAAACCTAATTTCTCTTATTATGAGAGGATGCTCAAAATGAAAAGGAATATCTGTAAAAAAATTATATGAAAATTTTGAAAAAAATGGATCTTTCTCACTATCAAATTCTTACTGCAATTTCAACAATGATTGGATGTGAACTTTTTAGAGACCTCAAATTAGATGAGTATAAGAAACTTGATAAATTGAACCCTCTTCTGAAAAGGCTTACTAATCTACAAATATCAGAATTCTCAAAGTTGTAGAAAATCATCACCAATATCAAGTTTGATGAATGTTTGAAATGCAAAAGAATTATTACAACCCTTAACTACATATTTTCCAATTGCATCTTTCTCTTCAAATTTTTTAGACACATTTTACCATGTCCAAATTCTCTTATTGTTCTCTTTCAAATTCAAACACCAGTTACAAAATACTTTATGTGCAAATATTGAACTTAATATTATGGAAAGAGAGATACTATAAGGAGATGCAAAACTTGAAATGTAAAAAGTTGTAGTTTCTTTTGAAAATAGGGAAGTTGATCCCCTAATTTATTTGATAGTCGAATTTTCATTATTTCAAGCAATTGGATCTGTTAGTATCTTTGGAAAATGATACTGTATAGCAATTTTTTTCTCTTTGTGATAGAAAGGGAGAAAAATGTTTGTCTTCCATAGACAAATATGGTCATGACATTTGTGGATTATTTGGATGACCCCCTACTTCCTAAGACTTTTAAAGTCCCCTCTCTTATGGAAGGAGATGAGAGTGTAATATTTACAATGCAAGAATGTGCCTGGGATAATAAATATTTTATTCATAGAGGTAGTGTAAACTATTCATATTCTATTCAAGATTGATTGTCACAACATGAATCAAGTGTTGCTAAGGAAAATGGAATTTATTGCCTTAAAAGAAGATGTTTCTTCTAAAAATACCATATGTATCTTGTAGCAACGGGGATGTTGTCAACCTCCAAAGACATAAAAGTTCAAGTGTAATATGATTAAATACAAGTAATTGTCAAAACATTTAGGGCCTATCCCCAAATTTCAAAGGCATAAATATAATTACCCTTAACAAAAAAAAATTATTAATTAATATGAAAGGTTTCTGCAACTCTAGAGGTTTTTAATAATGGTAGTAAATTTGTTTGTAAAGATTTGTTTTTTTATAAAAAGAATACAGTCATTTGGGTGATGACCATGCAGTGTGACAGTTATGTCATGAGCCTCGATACTAAGAGGTATTTGGTTTGATTCCTAGTGATTTTCTCATTTCATGCATTATCCATGGGTATTGATGCACGTGTTCCCCTCCATCAAAGATGTTAGCTAGTGTGTAATTTCAATGTGCTTTGTGTTAGAATTCTTTAGAATAACTGAGAGGGGGGGGGGGGGGGGGGGGGGGGGTGAATCAGTTATCCAAGTTCCAAATGCCCTATTAATACCTTTTTACTACTTTTAATGGATCCATAGACCTTTTATCCATCCAAACTTAAATCAATCATATAAGCAAGTTACAATAAATCAATATGCAAAGATAAAACATTCAAGATCAACACATGACACAATGATTTACGTGGAAACCCAATTGGGAAAAACCACCAGTAACATGCTACTTGATTCTCACTCTTCTGAAGTGATGCCCTGTTAAAAGCCTGCCCTGTTAAAGGCTTACAGCACACTGTTAAATGTGACCTTGTTAAAGGATTTCACCAAACTATTAGGAATAGGCCTGGTTAAAGGTCTTTAGTACATTCACTTGGAATGTCACCCGGTCAAAGGATTTATCTAATGGCTATTAAACCAACCTAAGTCCATAGGATTTAAAACTTACTGTTATAATTTTTAGAAAGTAATGATAATGGTCTTTTGATCTGATATAACTTACAACATACTTTGCAGATTTCAGATCACACTTTCAGTTCAATCCTTATGCTTGTCTTCAATCACTTCAGCTCTGACTGCTTGTCTTCCTCCCAAGCTTTGTCCTCTTTGAGTCTTCTTACTCATTCTGCCAATGCAATCATCCTTGAGGTCATTTATTCAAATAGAGTTCCTGTGCTTTCTTCTCCTTCGCACATTCTTCAACACTTCATGCTTTTATGCTTGACCACCTCTCTCTCTCTCTTTTTCATTAGCTTATGTCTTCTTAAATAGAAGTCTAATTTTCCTTTGCCACTCAATTCTCCCTCTCCAATTTTAGGATTTCAAAATGGATTAGGTAGGATACAATGTATCTACCCCATATCTTGTTCTTCTTCTAGAAACTTTGCCAGTTGTATCCTTAAAAGAAAAAAATTCTACATGGTGTTTTGTGCCACCAGCTCATCATTCATATCTTCCTTTTAATTCACAAATTTCTAGTTAACAACATTTTTGGCTTAGATCTGGTGAATCGTCAATTTCCAAAATAATGTAGCAACTCGACATTATTGAGTTATTGGTGCTCAGCACCTCTGTGTTACTCAGCACCTATACATGCTCGGCACTAGGTTCTGCTCGGCACTTGATAAACTCTGTGTCACTCGGCATCTGAAGTTTACTTAGCATTAACTAGGAATTTTCTTGGCTCTTACTAGCTTGCTCGGCTTCTTCTCTCTAATGATCTTAGTTTGAGCTTTACAAAAGACTTAGCTAAAACCTTAAATCTTTGATATGTTTCAGTGTGCCCATTCTTTGTATCTTATAGTATGTCATCAAATACACTTTTTCATCAATGGCTTAGCTTATCCTTGTACTCCATTACAACATCATAACTTCAACCTTTCTCTAGGTGTTCTAGTTACATCTTATTGATTGCCTCCACCTTGACAATCAACTAATTGATAGTATTTGGATCACTAAAGCAATTGTTATTCCTGCAAGTAGCAAGTTTGACATCAATGAAAAAACAATGATTGAGGACATTCCTTACCAGTTCCATATATTATTCCAACAACTTTTCTTATGATCATTTCAATCATTTCCAACAATCTCCCTCTTTGGCATTGATGGCAAAACAAACTGATCAATTGATCAACTTAGTTACCACCAAGATTGCATATGTTGTCTTGCTGTATTTTTACTACTGATCTCATATATCTCCCTCTTTCATATATATCTCCCTCTTTCTTTTTATTGATCAGATTTCTGCATATTTCTCCCTCTTTGACATAAATGCCAATGATGTAGCATCTTTATCATGCAAAATATAAGCTTTGGCTTCTTGTTGTTTTTCTCCCTCTATCACCATGCTTGTGACTGATTTGGAGTTTTTTCTCTTGCTGTCATCCTTTGCATCAACCTATTAATATTTCAATGATTTATTCTTGTTGATACAAGGCAGCTTCCATGTTGCCTTAAACTGCTTGAGTTAGGGGTATGACCCCCAACTTTCCTCTAAGATATTCATAGACATCCTTGGGCAATGGTTTGATAAAGATATTTGTAGTTTGTTCCTTTGTGTGAATGTATTCCAACTTTACTTGTTTGTCTTCTACCAATTCTCTGACATAATGATACTTGATTGCAATATGCTTGGTTTTTGCATGCATCACTGGATTTTTGGATATATTTATAGCACTTGTATTATCACAATACAATATCACAGGTTTTGTTACTTCTTCTTTCATTCCATTCAATATATGTGTGAGCCATACAATGTTTGTACAGTTGACTGCAGCTACCACATATTTTGACTCTGCAGTGGACTGGGATGTACATGTTTATTTTTTGCTAGTCTAGGTAACTAGCCTTTTGCCTAGAAATAATGCACCTCCACTTGTGCTTTTTCTATCATCAATGTTTCCTCCCCAGTCTGCATCTGTGTAAGCATTGACCTCAAATTTCCCATTCTTTTTGTAGTATAGACCAAAATCATCAGTTCCTTTGAGATATCTCATTATTCTTTTTACTGCTATGAGATGATTTTCTTTAGGATTAGCAGAGAACCTAGCCACTATTCCAATTGCTAATGCTATGTGTGGTCTACTATGTACAACATATTGTAGTTTTCCAATCATGGATCTGTACATTGTTTGATTGACTTCAGCTGACTCATCATTTTTGGACAACTTATTTCCTGTTGCCATTGGTGTGCTGACTGGTTTGGATTCCTCCAATCCAAATGTTTTAAGAATTTCTTTGATGTATTTTGATTGTGTAACAAATATTCCATGTTTGAGTTGATGTACTTGCAACCCAACAAAAAATTTGATTTCTCCAAACATAGACATCTCAAATTTATGTTTCATTTTGTCAACAAAGCCTTTTCAAAGTACTTCCTTACCACCAAACACTATGTCATCCACAAAGATTTCAGATACAATGATGTCTTTACCTTGTTCTACTTTGATGTACATGTTGATGTTATCATCAGTTCTTTCAAATCCAATTTGCACTAGATACTTGTGAGGTCTCTCATACCATGCTCTAGGTGCTTGTTTCAAACCATAGAGTGTTTTATGCAACTTACACACCATATCCCTGTTGTTTTCATCAACAAATCCTTCTGGTTGTTCAATGTAGACTTCTTCTTCTAGTATACCATTTAAGAGGGTAGATTTTACATCCATCTGATAGACTTTAAAATCTTTGTAAGCAGCATATGCAAGTAAAGTTCTTACTCCTTCCATTCTAGCAACAGGAATGAATGTTTCTCCATAGTCTATTCCTTCTTCTTGAGCATAACCCTTACATACTAGTCTAGCTTTATTTTTGGTAATCTCACCATTCTCATCTAGTTTGTTTCTGAATACCCATTTGGTGCTAATCACATTCTTATCAATTGGTCTGGGAACCAAACTCCAGGTTTTGTTTTTCTTATTTGATCAATTTCTTCTTCCATAGCTTTATACCAGTCATCATCTTGTAATGCACCATATACTGTCTTGGGTTCAGATTTTCTGATCAGACATGATTCATGTCTTAGTCTGTTCCTTGTCATTGCTCTTGCATCTTTGTCACCAATTATTTGTTCAGTAGGGTGATATCTTTTTACATATTTGGATAATCTTGGCTCTGTCCTTGTTTCCATGTTTGATCTTTTGGATTCAAGATCACTATGCACTTCATTGTCAGGTTTTTCTTCATCATGTATGCTATCTTCAGAATTAGATTGTGCATTTTCTTCATTCTGCAACTTGACTTTTGAATGCAACTTGGCATTCACTGGTTGTGACTCGGCTGAAATTGATACTTGTTGTTGATTTTTAATTTGATTGACATCATCCTCATCAATAGTCATTCCTTCATAAGAATACACAAAGGTTCTGTACTCTTCCATTTTCTTTGGTATTTCAGCTTGGACTTCTATGCGCTCATCAAAATTTACATTTGCACTTTCCACAATTTTTTTAGTGTTAATATTCAAACACTTATATGCCTTACTTCTAGTGGAGTAACCAAAAAATATGCCTTCATCACTTTTTGCATCAAATTTTCCATTTCTAACATCTTTAAGGATAAAACATTTGAAACCAAACACTTTGAAATGTTTTACATTGGGTGAGTAACCATACCATAATTCAAAAGGTGTTGTATTTGTACCTTTCTTGACTTGTACTCGATTCAGTGTATGAACAACTACACTTACAGCTTCTCTCTAGTATTTTAGAGAAACATTCTTTTCCATCATTAATGTCCTAGCACAGTCAATCATAGATCTGTTTCTTCTTTCAGCAATTCCATTCTGTGGGGGAGTTCTAGGAGTTGACGTTTGTCTTTTGATTCCTTTGTCATTGTAGAATATCTCGAATTCATTTGATGTAAATTCACCACCTTTATATGATCTTAGGCATTTCAAGCTTTTTCCAGTTTCCTTTTCAACTCTAGCCACATACCACTTAAAAATTTGAAAAGCATCAAATTTTTGTTGTAAGAGCATAACAGTCATCATCCTAGAATAGTCATCAACAAATAGCATTATGTATTTATCTCCTCTATAGCTTTGTATTTCCATTGGTCCACATAAGTCAGTGTGAACTAACTCAAGTATCTCTTTAGATGTATAATTTTTGCTTTTGAAATTTGACTTTGTCATTTTTCCTAACTGACATTTTTGCATATGATATTATCAGGCTTCTTCAATTTTGGTAAACCTCTGACTTTCTCCATTTTACTGATGTTGACTAGATTATCAAAGTTGACATGACATAATCTTCTATGCCATAACCATTCATCATCAAATTTTGCAAATAAACAAGAAACATCATCCATATCAATGTAAAACAAATTACTCTTTGTTTGATCTCCTTTTCCTATCAGTTTACCATCAGTATCATAGATTTTTGCAGTTTTGTTTCCAAATTCCACTTTGCAACCTATATTGCCTAACTATGAGACACTCAGTAAATTGTAGTTTAATCCTTCAACATACTATGCATTGTCACATGAAATTTGTTTTGTGAGCTTAATGGAACCTTTTCCTTTGATTTGACATGGAGCATCATTACCAAATCTAACACTATTTTCATCATATTGAGTAAAGTTAATAAACTTACTTTTGTCTCCTGTCATGTGATGTGAACATCCACTGTCTATGATCCATCTGTCATTCTTGTTTATACATGTTACCAGTATTGTGGTCTCTTCTTCATCAGATTGGTCCTTCACGTCTACATAAACAACTTCATCATCATTGTCATCAGAATTTTCTTCAACAATATAACACTTCTTACCTTTTTCTTTGTAATCTCTCTTGTCATCATCTCTTTTGTTCTTGTACTTGTTTCCTTCCTTGGAATCCTTTTTCTGTGGACACCTTGCAGCAATATGACCTACTTCATTGCAATTGAAACAAATGATAGGCATCTTACCTTTTAATTTTTCTTTGCCCCTGTGAAATCTTCTAGCGAGCAATGCTTCCAATTGTTCCACATCTTCCTCATTAGTGCTACTATCACTGTATACATACTTCATTTTTCTTCCTTTCTTTGATTTCACCTATTCGGCATCTTTCAGTGATAACTTGGCCTTAAAAGCAGATTCAACATTTTCAGGTTTGTAGTTGTCAAAGTTAGATAACTCAAATGCAGTGAGTCTACCTATTATACCTTCAAAACTTAGATTATTTCCTTGTATACATCTTAGCTCTTGTATTGCTGATACTCTAATAGCATAGATAGGGAGCAAGGTTCTTAAGAACTTACTATTAATAGTATCTTCATCCAGTTGACCACTCAAGCATCTTATTGCACTTACCACTTCTTTTATTCCTGCACCATACTGAACAACATTCTCATTTTCTTCCATTTTCATGTCATCAAACTTTCCTCTGAGACTTTCTCTTTTTGCTCTTTGTACATTCTAATCTCCTCCATAGATGTCTGATAGGGCTTTCCACATTTTGTATGCAGTGTCACATCCTTTGATATCATCAAATTTAGCATAGCTAAGTGCAGAAGCAATTTCCAGCATTGTCTGATTGTGTTCTTGCTTGTTTTTCATGTCTTCTACAGTAGGAGCACCTGTTGGATCTACATGTTTAGTAACAATTGAATTTTGAGCATAATCTCCTATGAATCCAAGATGTAGCTTCATCAAACTTTTCCGTGCAAAAAAGTTGTCTTTGTTGAGCTTGGGAACTTCTCTCTTTGGCATTTTGATCTTTTCTTCTTGTAGTCCCTTTAAACTGAATCAGCAGTCAGGCTCTGATACCAATTGTTAGAATTCTTTAGAATAACTGAGAGGGGGGGGGGGGGGGGGGTGGGTGAATCAGTTATCCAAGGTCCAAATGCCCTATTAATACCTTTTTACTACTTTTAATGGATCCATAGACCTTTTATCCATCCAAACTTAAATGAATCATATAAGCAAGTTACAGTAAATCAATATGCAAAGATAAAACATTCAAGATCAACACATGACACAATGATTTACGTGGAAACCCAATTTGGAAAAAACCACCAGTAACATGCTACTTGATTCTCACTCTTCTGAAGTGATGCCCTGTTAAAAGCCTGCCTTGTTAAAGGCTTACAACACACTGTTAAATGTGACCTTGTTAAAGGATTTCACCAAACTATTAGGAATGGGCCTGGTTAAAGGTCTTTAGTACATTCACTTGGAATGTCACCCGGTTAAAGGATTTATCTAATGGCTATTAAACCAACCTAAGTCCATAGGATTTAAGCTTATTGTTACAATTGTTAGAAAGTAACGATAATGGTCATTTGATCTGATATAACTTACAACATACTTTGCATATTTCAGATCACACTTTCAGTTCATTCCTTATGCTTAACTTCAATCACTTCAGCTCTGACTGCTTGTCTTCCTCTCAAGCTTTGTCCTCTTTGAGTCTTCTTACTCATTCTGCCAATGCAATCATCCTTGAGGTCATTTATTCAAACAGAGTTCCTATGCTTTCTTCTCCTTAGCACATTCTTCAACACTTCATGCTTTTATGCTTGACCACCTCTCTCTCTCTTTTTTTCATTAGCTTATGTCTTCTTAAATAGAAGTCTGATTTGCCTTTGCCACTCAATTCTCCCTCTCCAATTTTAGGATTTCAAAATGGATTAGGTAGGATACAATGTATCTACCCCATATCTTGTTCTTCTTCTAAAAACTTCGCAAGTTGTATCCTTAAAAGAAAAATGTTCTACATGGTGTTCTGTGCCACTAGCTCATCATTCTTATCTTCCTTTTAATTCACAAATTTCTAGATAAGAACCTTGTCGGCTTAGATTTTTTGAATCTTCAATTTCCAAAATAATGCAGCAACTCAGCATTATTGAGTTGCTGGTGCTCGGCACCTCTGTGTTACTTGACACCTATACCTGCTCGGCACTAGGTTCTGCTTGGCACTAGGTTCTACTCGGCACTTGATAAACTCTGTGTCACTCAGCATCTGAACTTGCTTGACATCTAAAGTTTACTCGGCATTAACTAGGAATTTTCTCGGCTCTAACTAGCTTGCTTGGCTCCTTCTCTCTAATGATCTTAGTTTTAGCTTTACAAAAGACTTAGCTAAAACCTTAAATCTTTGATATGTTTCAATGTGCCCATTCTTTGTATCTTATAGTATGTCATCAAATACACTTTTTCATCAATGGCTTAGCTTATCCTTGTACTTCATTACAACATCATAACTTCAACCTTTCTCTAGGTGTTCTAGTTACATCTTATTGATTTCCTCCACCTTGACAATCAACTAATTGATAGTATTTGGATCACTAAAGCAATTGTCATTCCTGCAAGTAGCAAGTTTGACATCAATGACAAAACAATGATTGAGGACATTCTTTACCAGTTCCATATATTATTCCAACAAATTTTCTTATGATCATTTCAATCATTTCCAACACTTTGCTAGGTGTAGCCATTGTTTGTGCCTTGTGGTCAAGGTTGTGTCCTCAATGTTGTTGTGTGGTGGACCCGTTGCATGTATATCCACCTATGGAGATTATTTGTGGATATAAAGACTTGGTTTACTGTATTACATAGATCTAACATTTTTGAGCTATCAATGATGGGAGTCAAAGGGAGATATAAAGAGTTTGGAATGATAAGGAAGATGTTGAGAGATATAAGGAATTTGGAACAATAAGGAAGTTTGGAGTGATAAGAGAGTTGTTGTGAGATATAAGGAGATTGGAGAGATAAGGGGGTTATTTGGGAGATCGAAGGAGATATTTGGCTTTGGTGTTGATGGTCTTATGTGTGTTTTTGGAACACTAGATTATAGAAATGTAATGTTCTACCAAGGGGATGGGGTCCCCCAAATGTGATCCCAATGTTCCAATAAATAATAATGTTACCAATCAAAAAATATATATTACAGTTATTTTTCCTTTTTAGAATTGTCAAGTTCAGAAGGTAAACCTCTATTTTTTTCTCAACTTCTAAAACAACCAAGAATATTGGTTAGAACTTTTCCAATCTAGGAAAATCTATTCAGCCAACTATGGCCAAATGATAACCCAGATGCTTTGAATGGATAGCATCTAACAAGCAAATACTAATATTTGAATGGATTTTTGACCAATTGGAAAAATAGTAAGTCCCTAACATGAATCGGATTTATCAACAAATTAGAAAAATAAAATATATTCAAAATAATCATGGCACACTAAGGAAAGTTCAAGATTTAAATTACAATAAAGACATGGTTTAGTTTTAGATCAGCAAAGATGCAAGAAAAATAAAGTATAAATGACCCATTCAACATAACAGAAAAAGAACTAGCAGTAATGAGTAGGAAATCAACTCTAATGGTATAAAAAAAATTAAAGGTCAACAATATACCATCCTTACCTTAGTTGATCATTTCTTATGAAGGACTAGTTCAGAATTGTCACAGGACCAATAAACATTCCCTTCATTGGGCAGTTAGTAAGACTTTGGGCATATTTTGACCAAAATACAATCATTGGCTTTGGATGGCTAACATCACCATAGATAATTAGGGGCTTAGCACAATGAGTCAACATTAGATAAGGATGCACATGTAGGGAAGCAATATGTACTAGATGGGACCATCATGAAGATATTGTTAATATGGATCAATCAACTAGCAGCACTACAAAAAAGCACTTAGGTATGTAGTGGAGCTACTATTTTTTTGTTCTTGTGTGCGGGTTTTATCCATAAAACCTAATATAAAATCTTTCCCAAGGTGGGAGCACCTTAAAAGAGAGCTAAAATTCTCAACCTACTTGTTAGTATCATTTTATGTGGGGTACATTTTGCTTCAGTTCCTATCTTTCACAAATAAATTGCTCCTTCTATTTCAAATTTTTTATCCAGTCTACCTTGAAACCAATTTAATCATAGGTATAGTCTTTGATGAGCTCGGATCACAAGTTTGAGTAGAGGTCATGACTTGATTTTGAGTGTGGTAAAACCTCCACATGTGAATGGGATATCAGACTTCACTTTCTTCTTTTGACCTACTATGTAGTTGGTATCAACAATGTCTATCTACTTGGCAAGTTCAATTGCAAAGATTGTATCAAATACAAATTTTGGGTTCTAGATAAAGCTCATCTCTGAAACAATGGAGCTAGATCATTATATAATGTGCCCTAAAGAACTAGTCAATTGTCATGCTTTGATCCAATGCATTTACTTTTTTATTTGAAAGTTGGTTAAGGTCTTTCATTATTCAAGTTGGCTACATTGGGGGTCTAAGAAAGCTATGTTAGCTCAATAATTTGAGGATTTGGATTGGACATGGGTTTTGAGCTTCGGTAGAAACATGGGAGAAAAATTTTCATCACACATGAACAAGCACAATGAAAATTTGGAATCGTGGAGCTTTTGATATAGAATGAGATGGGCAAGAAATGCCAAAAAATGTTTTGAGTCAGAAATTGCATCAGCAAAATATTGGTATAGAAATTAATCATTTATTTTGACTTTCATCTTGTCCAAAGTACCAAGATTAAATTTGTGCATATTTTTTTCATTATCAATACCAAATATGAAAGCAAGAAAAAGTACATATGCTAGATATCGTTATGGTAGGACATCAAGGAGGAATGTGTGTTGCTACAAATGCAACTTCTTATTGAGAAAGTCCAACCAACTTGTCTTAGTATCTCAAATATTCTAATGTTCTCGTAATCATAGTGGAAAGCACCTTGGACATGAGCAAGCTCTAGAGCCCATTTTTGCACTAAAACTCTATTGAGAGATCATTAATGCCTTCTTGCACAAACAATCTCTCGAGAGGGCATGCAATCGACATGTTATCACTAGGGCAAGTTGGGGCAGAACCTAATCTAAAATTCTTTGATACAATTCCCATAATCACATTCTATAAAGAGGGGCAAATTTAGACACTAAAAAATGGACTTACTTGTGAATTCAAATTTGATGATCTAAATATTCTTCTATTAATTATGGGTTCTAAGTTGTCAATTAATCATCATATTTCTTCTAAAAATGAAATCTTTACATCATTTAAATATTCTCTAATTTTAATTAAATAATTAAGTTTATTTAATTATTTAGCCTTTAATTAATCGATCATTATCAGTTAACTAAATTCAATTTCCCATAATTTAACTAGTAATTATTTATTATTTAAATTAACTAATTTATTCCTCTTCATCAAGTATAATTCTAAATTTAAATTAATTTAATTTCATCTCTATTTCTTTCAATTTCAATTAAATTATGATTAATATCCATTTAGTTTCAACTAATATCATCTTTCTAATTCAATTGAATCTTTAATTCAAATAAATCTTCTAAAAACCTAAAAAATAACTATATGGGGAATTATAAATTTTTAAAATTAGAAAATCCTTACAAATTGAAAAAAAAAAAAACATTTTTTTGTCAAAATCCAAAATCAAAAATGATTTCAAAGTTTCTATTTCAATTTTTGGAAACCTTATCTCTCCAAAAATTAAAAATATCTTAGATTTTATACTCTATCTTTTTTAGTTTAAAATTGGAAACTTTCCAATTATCTCTCATGTCTCTTACATCCCCGTCCATTGATGATGATTTTCCCAAATCAATCTCAACCATTTATGGATTTCCTGAAAATTTTATATAAACAACCCTCCTATCAAACAAATTCATCACTCACTTTTGTATCGAACCTTATCAATTTGCTATCATCTTGTTATGATTTGAAATCATATATTTTTATCATATTTCTTGGAAATCAAAGTCTAAGTGTTGCCAAAATCACATCTGAGTACACACTTCATACGATCAAAGAGAAACAACATAAGCTTGGAGTATTTGATTGGTTTGCATGTTTCATTATGTGTTTCCAATTATTTCGTGCTTTTTATTTTGTTGTTAACGTTCTCATATTTAATATTTTGATATATTTTATTTTATTATATCAAATTAGTATTACAAACCCTCATTTCTTGAGTGTGCAAATTTAAGCCTATAGACTTTTAGCATGTAATCCTAATATAAATGGATGTAAATCCATGCATACTAATTATCAGTCAATTTAGGAGTAGTTTTACATTGTTAAATATTAGATTTTATTTTATTTTACCATTTCATGTATAGTTGAAACCCTAGCTACAAATTTCTTTCTTTTTTAGTTGAAGCACTATATATACATCATGAAATATTGTAATTAAGATGAGTATGTTTTTTCAATAAATCTATATGTAATTGATGCTTCATTCATGGTGTGGATTTCTTTCTATCTATGATAGATTTATGTATTAGTATTGCTGACTTATGAGTTTTAGAGAGCCAATTGTGAGTTGTTGTGATTTATATAATTTGTAATCAATTACTTTGGTGTTAGTCACTATTGTGATTATCTTGTTGTGAAAAATCATTGGTAAGATTTATTCATTTGTGCTTAAAGATAAATTTATTTCATGTGTGCTCACATTCATAGTGGCTTTGTGATTGGATGAATTTTCACAAATCATACATCTTCATAATTTTCCATTGGTGATTGCATCTACAAAGAAAAAATTGTTCATAATTTTAGTTTGCATTTTGTGCATTTTCTTCATCTTCTAGTCATTTAATTCACAAGATGATATGGTGATGATTTACGTTTTTTATTTTTAAATTTCATAGAATTTTACTTTAATTCTTGTTACCTTCCATTATTTTCTGATTTTTTTGGAAATTTAGTTGAGATAGGAATTCATATTAGGAATAGAATTAATCTTCATTAGTAGAATTCTATTCTATAGCAAAACATAAAAAATACAACAAAAAAATTGGTGTTATTAAAGCATTTTGTAGTCTAAAATTATCAAACTAACAAAGATCTCCTTGTGAACATTCACATTAGTCTTTATTTGAGCTACCCAAATGATTGACAAACAACCTAAAGAAACCTCACAAATAGATCCATTATTATTTTAAGAGGGAAAACTATATCTCAATTTCCTAGCTATTGCTTTATGTAAAAATTAAACCCAAAGGATTTGCATGAACAACTCATATTTGCATTGGATGTTCTTTGATCATTCTAAAGCTAAAGTTTAAGAGTTGCAGAAAAAATGAAATTTTCATTAAGTCATTAAAATCATAGTTAAATAAATGAAGATGAAGAGAATGGAATTTTTTGAATATTTAAAGAAAAAGTATAGTGAGATATTGAATGATGAGAAATTAAGTCAAGAATTAAAGAATTAAAGGAGACAACTAAAGAATGTGAGAAACTCAATCAGGAGAATATTTTCATGTAACATGAGATGGAATCTATAGTTATGAGGATGACTAATGAGATTAAGGACATGAAAATTATGATAAGAATATAAGTCAATCCCTAAAGGAAAGACTTCATGATGTAATAAATGTTTTGGTAATTTACAAAAATGTTGGGATCCTACGTAAGAAATTAGAGAATAATTTATGATTGCTAATGAAAACAAGGAGAAGTTCACGATCCAAAATGAAAAACTTGATTCAACGTACAAGATAGAGTAGTGGTAAATTATTTATCTACAATAAATATGGTCAAAAAGTCATGCACTATAGGAATAAGATAAGTCATAATGATACATCTTTTTATGGTCAATATTTTATGTGCAAAAATATTGTGAACAACTCTTCCAACAAAAAACAAACATTAACTTTTATACATGTAATGGATTTGAACATATCGCAAAGCAGTGCAAAAAAAGAAGAAATCAAATGATCAACAATAATGGGAAAAGGATTGTTGTATGCTACAACTCCAATAGATCTTGTCATATTTCAAGGTATGATAAGAATAATAATGGGAACAATAAAGGTTTGGTAGGTAGGAGTAGAAATAAAAAATAAATGATAAAGGTACGAAAAAACAAAATGTTGAAGAGATTTGATAGAAGATAAAGCAAATAGGGATGAAGAAGAATGTTGAGAACAAAATTGAAGAGTCTTCATCTAGATTTGGTACTAGAAATTCCTTTGGGAATCAAAATTAGGCCTTTGACCTAGGGGGATATTACAAGAACAATCTTATGAAATTTTGAATAGATGTAGATACTTGAATATATTAGGCATGGAGAATTTTTGATTATTTGGTACAAATTTTTTTAAGTCTTTACTATAATAATTGATAGGATTTGAAGGTAAATAATTGATCTCTATGAACTTGGAATTGAGTTTTATGTTTGTAAACACTTAGGGTTTGAAGCATTAAAGATACCTTAAATTTAGGTATGAAAAATACACAAATAAATTTGCAAGTTTCATTTGTCACTTTGAATTGAGAAAATGAGAGAAGAATATTTTTGAAAGCAAATTCCATTAAGGCTAAAGCGAGAAGATGATTCACATGTAAACTTGATTTGGTGAAAGATATTTATCTAAACACATTTCTACAATCTAAATATTTCTTGATGAATACTGTAATAATTGCTAATATATTGATATGGCTCATAAATCCATTCAAGATTACCAAGGAGGTCATACATATAGTGATAAGATTATGGGCATCCAATAAAGTCCATGCACTTAAGTTAGTAAAGCTCAATATGGTTCATGATGTAACTAGGGGCAATTATGATGAAGATGGTATGAATATCAATGACATAATTGAGGATAATGTAAAGTATGCATGAATGGTGAAAGGATATAAGGTTTATTATTTTATTACAAACTTTAGTAACTTCTATTGCAATTTACACTATATATCAAATATTAAAGGAAGATAAGGAATATGACCTATGTGAAATGTTAAGGACTTAGTGTTGAAAATAATTGATTAATTGTTTATTTTCTTTGTTGTTACACAAAATGTCATATATTTATTAGATAGTGTATGTTGAGCTCACTCGGCTGATGAAGACATTTTCCTATATCTATCAAACATTCTAGTCTTTTCCAAGTTTAGAAGATAGTGTCTATCGAGTTCACTCAGGCATCGAAGACAAGTTCGCAAAAGTTGAGTATTAACTGAGCTCACTCGGTTAACAAAGGAAAGTTGGATTGAACCAATGTTAATCGAGATCACTTAGTTACCAAAGGGATTTTGCAAAGATGCAATGTTAACTAAGTTCACTTGGTTAATACAAGAAAATCATTTTAGTGTTAGTATCTACCAAGCAGAGTTGACTAACAAAGTATTTTCTTGTTTTGGCATATTGAGTTTAATGGATTTATTTGTTGGTTCTAGCCAACTAAGGAGATGAATATTAATTATTCTAAGTTGTATTCAAGCCAACTTGACAATGTATATGATATAAGTATAAGGTCAAGTTGAGGATTAAATGTGTGAGAATGTGTGGAAGATAAGTAGATGCTTAGAGGAAGTGAATTGAAAGGATAAGCAGAATATCCTTGTTGGGCCACAAAGATTAATCTAATCAGGAAGGATCAAGTATTTGAGCTAGAATTGAGATTTTAAATTAGCAATATAGTTGCATCAAAAATTAGGTCATATCATTGTTACCCTCTAACCATTGTAGTGTATCAAATCTCTTTAAAAAGTTAGCCTAATAGATATTTGCCAAATTCTCTAACAAGGTGGAATTTCTAGATTAAAGTTTCTAAAGACCTCTAATAAGGCCACTCCCAATAGGGTGACTAAATCCTCTAACAAGGTCATACCCAATAGTGTGTCTTGTAACCTTTAATAGGGTTGATTCCTAATAGGGCTCACTTCATAAGAGTGAAAAATAGTAACTAGTTGCAATTGGTGGTTTTTCCCAAATTGGGTTTCCATGTTAAATCTTGATGTCACTTGTGTTCATGTTATTTCTTTTATGTGTATGAAAATAAGTTGATTAAGGTTAAGGTTAATCATAGTTAATATCTTATGATCTAAATTTTTAGTATTTATCGAGTAACAGTTGATAATATAGTGCTTTCCAAGTTATAGCATATTGTTAGTGTTAACTAAGTGCCTGTGTGTTAACCAAGTAACAACAGTTTCAATAGATTTTTTATTTTGTATTGATATCTAATGGATATAGGATTTATTTTAGTCATGATTGATTCACCCTTCCCCTCTCAGTTACTCCTCTTATATTTCCAACAATTGGTATCAGATCTTTTGGTGCTTATAGAGAAGGTTTCAAGAACCTGAGCTAAAGATTAGGATGTCTTACAGAAGAGAGATTCCCAAATTGAACAAAGATAACTTTGAGGTAGATAAATTTGAGGCATGGCATGAACTTATGAAACTACATCTAATAACCATCAATGATTCTAATCTAAAATATTTTAATGCTTATTATAAATCTCCTATTGGAATAATAATTGTGGAGGAGATTGTTGAAAATAAGAATCATAACATTATGATGATTGACATTGCATCAACTCCTAACTATGTTGAATTCAATGAGGTCAAAGGGTGTGCTACTTCTCATGAGATGTGGACAAAGCTAAAGGATATCTATGGAGGTGATGATAATGTGAGAAGAGCCAAGGTAGCAAACTTGAGAGGTCAATTTGATTAGATGAGGATGAAAGAAAATGAAAACATTGCAAAATATGTTAAAATAATTGAAGCTAGTGTCAATGAAATCAAAGCCTTTAAAGGGAAAATTGGAGATGTAATAGTGGTAAGAAAGGTACTTATTGAGCTATTATTATGCATGATGCTAAATGGCAAGAATTCTTGTGAACTCCTCTCTTGAAAAGCTGATCTTTGTGACCTACTAGAATCCATTCAATTGAAGATAAATGTGATTGTTCACAAGGAGGCCTTTTCTAGTTCATTTTGATTTTGGATGAGATGAAGAATCTGCACACTGCTTCAAAATAAAACACACAAAAAAGAACTATGTTTTTTTGTATTTTTATGTTTTTTTTTGAATGCAATCTAACAATGCAACTAGTATGAAATCCTATTCTAAAAAAGGGGTTAATAAAGCAAATAAAAAAACTTTAAAGCAAATAACATGAAATTTAAATCCTAACGGACATAAGCTATGAAAAACAACATGTCTTTAAGTTAAGCTTTCAAAGAAATCGGTGGGTAACCAATGAAAGAAGGAGTAGTGCTTCCTTGATTTCACTGATGCAATCGTTGGTGAGTAACTTAGTAATCATATGATATTTCACTCTTCATCAAATTGTAGGGCCATGAAAACTATGCTCATGCGAGATGAGAAGTTATGTAGGTACAATTCAATGATTTCTTCTCCAACTAGATACGTCAGTGAAATTCATAAAACCATAGCAAACACTAGAATTAATGAATCACACAACCAAAAAAAAAAAAAACTTTTGGCTCAATCACATTCCATGAACATACATCCACAAAAATATGACACATTTAGGCAATAATTACGACACTCCAAATGCGAGCACCAAAAGCATAATTTTATTGCAAAATAATGGTGGCCCCAATTACATATTACAATGGAGTATTTATAAGAAATCATCTCCTCAATTTGTGTTGAAAGTGAGAGATATCTTCATGCAATAAAATGCTTTTAATTTAATAAAACAAACTAATTATATACAAACTAATAATCTAACTGATGCTAAGTAGGACTCCATCCATTTTTTATTCATTAATTGAATGCATGAGCCTTTAAATGTCAAAAAAAAAAAATTATGAGAGGAGAAAGAATAAGAAAGCCTTCAGTCAAAGTGGAAGTATTTGGAAGTGCCAAAAATGGATGTTGATCCTTCACTGGGTGTTTTTCAAAGTTAAACTATCATCAGAATGCATTTTTTATGCATGAAAAGCTTTATTTTTGGAACTAGTAGTTAACTATTTGTGTACCTCTGGAAAAGTAGACTCACACACTTGTGGACCTACAAACTTGCGCACCTCAAAAGGGTCCAAAATCTCAAAATTTTACTGAGTGTCAAAATTGAAATTCTAGCATCTGCCTTCATCCCAAAGCTATGTCTAGATGTTTGCCTTTGAATTTCTCTTTAATCTCAATAATCTTTGCCACGTTTGGTAAATCTAAAGTTTCATATTTTTCTTTGACCTTCTATCTATAGTTGTCTACCTCAATTCAAGTCTCAGCAAAATCCTCAAGTTTGGTATCCAACTCTAATAAGGCTTCCTCTATTCTAAAAGCCTATCAGATGTCTTCATCATTAGAAGCTTCCTCAAAAATCTTCCTAAATTTCTCCACTACTACTTCTACTGGCATTAACTTTTCCCATTCCTCGTCCTCAAAAATCTCTAAACGCGCATTACTATAATGCCTCTCTGCCTCCAAAATTTTCTCTTGGGCTTGGTCCCTAAGCCAATGGATCTCCACACATAATATCTCCATTGCTTTATTACTATCTAATATCTTCTCAATCTAATCATCAACCAAATCTAGCTCTTCCACTGTATACACATCTACCAAAATCCTATATCTTTTCCCTTTTATGGCTTGCAAAACCTGTAAATCCTTACTCTAGGCACTTACTTCATCCATTATGCTAAAATCCTCTTTCAAAATTGGTACTATCTTATTGACATTTTCATTGGTAGCATGTAGCAACTTCAAATTCCCTTGGATGATCAAGACACCCTTTTCTTCAAAAATTTCCTGCCACTGTTGATAGGCTTTCAAAAATGGGTCCAGATGCACACCCCTCCCTTCTTTGAGTACATCATTTAGGGTCTCCTCGGGGTGATTGGGGTCTAGGGGACCGATAACTTCAGCTAGATATCCTCTTAGGATTTCATTTTTTCCTTCGAAGTGTTCTAAGTTTAGCCCCTTCCTGGTCCATGCTTCTAAAAACTTCTTTTATTCCCATGGTCACCATCGATCTGGTCATGTCTAATGTGGGTCCCCCAAGCATGACCTCTTTGATTTGATAATCTTGTGGGCTTAAGATTTTTGCATCTACATCAAGAGGAGGGATGGCCACTTGAGCAAACAAATCCCAATCCCAAGTGCTATTAATAAATGCCAATAGCCTTGCTTCATGTGATGGGGACTTAGGGTTATTCAAGACCTCAGCCAATTCAATGATATCCTCCTCATCTGCATGGAATTATGGTTTCATATTTCTCATCATTTCTTTCCTCAACCACCTTGGAATCCATTCAACTGAATGCCCACCTCTCAAGGATGAAGGAGTATGTTCAGATACCTCCTTTCCCTTATCACTCCTTCGCAAAGTTCCTTCTCTTTGAGAAGGCTCTTCTTCTATGGCCTTTGTTTCCATAGAACCTTTGGTTTGCACCTTAGTGTCTTGTTGAGAATATTCAACCATTTGTCCCTCTTTTGACACTTCATTGATTGTCATTTTTTGTGGCTCCTCCTCTTGTGAAGGCTCCTTTTCAACCTATTCTTCTTTAGAACTTGGAGGTGGAGAAGTAACAGAACCTTTATCCACCACTGTGACTTGTAGTAGGGATGAGGGAGTAAGATCAGGACCCTATGATTCTAGAGGAATTTTCATCTAGTCCTCCTATTGGGGTTCATCTATTGGGGTATCCCTAATCTTATCCCCAATTAATTCCATTCCCACAGGCATAAAATCAAAATCTGGCATCTTGAATATGCCATTGCCCTCTTTACTCTACTCATCCACCCATTTTTGTACTTCATCCTCCAAAGAAGTTACTTCCAAAGGTTCCTCTAGGGTGGATGGCGATTTCACCATGGAAATTCTTCTCTTTTCATGTTCTATAGCTCTAGCTAGCTAGGTTCTTCTCTATATGGGCACATCCTCCTCCTCACCTTCCTCTTCCTCTTCTTCTTATTCTCCCTCAAGAATAGGTTCTAGGAAAAATGGGAAAGGAACCATCCTTCTAATCACCCTTTGCCTCTTCTTCATTGGGATCTTTATCTTTTTCTATTTCTTAGAGGCAAAAGGGGATGCTAGTTCTACCTATGAAGGAGGAGAGACTTGTTGGATTTCACCCTCTATCTAGCTAGGTGCAACTAGTGGCAATTGAGGGTCTAGCTGGTCTTGAGAAGCCCCAATGTCAATTGGTCCCTGCACATCCTTCCTACTACTAAGGAGGTGCTTTTACTTCACCCTCTTCTCTTTCATCCCTTTGAGGAGAACTCCTCTTTCTTTTTCCCTTTCATTTCCTCTCCGGAGGGTGATAGTATCCAACTGGTCTATCTAGTTGGTATACTATTTCTAGCCTAATTGGTGACTGGGCCACAAAGGTAGGAATAGTAACCTTCTTTCCTCTACCTTTGTTTGGGTGGGCTTATACATGAAAAACCATTGTGTCAGGTATTGGATCAAGTTGGAATGGTTTCTTGATTCAATCTTATGTCATCTTAATGATATGCCTTGCCTGATGATTAATATCATCATTCTCCTCTCTGTCAACCTCAACATTCATTATAGGTCTCTCTCCAATTTTGTCCCTGTTGAACAAAGGTTCCAGTAGCTCCCTGGATCTTGCCGTAATATCTCTTTAGGAATACTTATTTTTAAAGCCTTCTCAACTCAATACAAAGTCATCCTACAATAGTCCTTGATACAAACATTGTAGTTGTTTGTTGCATTCATCCAATGATCTCCAATACCCTGTTCATGTTGAAATTCCTTGCCCGCCAGACTCTCAACTTTCCCAATATTGTCAAAACAAGGCCTAGGAGAATTTTACTCCTCAAGGGGATATTGTTCCCACTCCCATTCAAAAAATGGAATATCCTATTTCCACTTCACTTGATATGGTCCTATGATCAGGGGCCATGTCCAACACAGTCTTCATTGTCTCCTAACCCTATCATATGTAGCTTTAATCTTTCATGAAATCTCTAATTGGATAAGTCTATTACTAGGATATCTAGGGAGCTTTTTTGGGTTGATAGTGGCACCAACTACCCTTAGATATGTGAACATTTTGAATTGAATGTAATAGGCCCCAAGAGCTATTATCTATGCTACTACATAATTAGATAATCTTTTTGCATAGGCTCACTCTATGAATTAGATGATAACAAATATGAATGCATCATTCATGATTCTATATTCTTTGATCTATCCTAAGAGCTTCTTCTTCACCAATTGGGGGTAGATGATATACATCCAAGAATTGGGATAATTGCATGTTGCCATTCCTATAAAACCTAGGATAGTTTGTGGCCCTGGTAGCTAAGAGGTATACCAAATATGAAGTCATGTAGAACTTCTTCTTGTCCTTGATTGCCTCTAATTGTTCACACAATTTTTTACTCAATGTGGTGGCCCAATCAAGTGGTATCCTTGCCATCTTGATAGTCTCAATAAAATTAACCATGAAAAAATTCAAGTGCCTAGCTATCAAGAGACCCATCACTCTACTCAAAAGAATGATAGAGTATCCAATATCTTCCTTCATATACCCCTTTTCATATCCACCTTCCTAATTACCTTGCCTGGAGGAGTTTTCTCAATGAGATAGGAAGATTGAATGATATATGTAGCTTCTTTTAGGTGCTCCTATACCAACTTTTTGCTGCCTCATAAGTGAGTCTGATGAACTGATCCACCCTAGGGAGATGAAAGACCCTTTCAATGTTGTTGGGTCAGAGGTCTAGGACAACTTCTCCAATCATGCTCTCCACTACCCTTTCCTTAGGAACAAAGTGTTGTGTTAGTGTCATGATTAGCTCTGAGGATTGTAATAATGTTGGGTGTGAAGCTATTTTCACCAACCATGATCAAATTAATGCAGATACCATAGTTGATGTCTCTTTTGGCTTGTTGAAAATCTTGAGGAACTCTCTCAGATCAGTGTGTCCAAAATCTGTATCCTTAATTTCTGAATAATCATCCCGAAACCTTGACTTTGACGGCACACCTTGGAACTTGAATATAATAGGCTTTGGTGCCATTTTCTCAATGGATGAAGATGCCATTATATTTGCATGACAAAAGGAAGATGCCCATTAGTTCAAAACCAAAATGAAAAGACTATGATAACATTTAGTCTTATTCTGAACAAAACCTAAAAAATCAAATGTGCAAAAGCACCATGTCTCCCTTTTTCTCTTTAAAAAAATTTTAAATACATGTGCACACCTGTACACTAGATTAGGTGTATAAGTGTGCACCTTGTTTGGCATCTTATTATGGTCATGGGTGCACACTAGCACACAAGATCAAGTGTGCAAGTGTGCACTAGTATTTTTATTTTGTTTTATTTTTTGAGTTAAGATTTTTGTTTGGTGCATAGTTGCGCACCTTGCTAGGTGCGTAGGTGTGCACCAAAAATTGAATGCCTTTTATGTTTTTAGGGGGGGTACAAAGTAGCGCACCAAGTCAGGTACACTACTACACAGGGGAGATAAAAGAAACAAAGTGAGGAGGTGGGAGGGGGTGTGGGGTCTAAATAACCCCACCCCCCTTTGGTGGTGCGCAAGTGTGGACCTACGCATTTATGTAAGTGCACACTTGTGCATCACCAAAGGGGGATGTGCTACTGCACACTAGATTAGGTGTGCACTTATTTAATTTGAAATTTTTGAATTTTCTTGACCTTTTGACTTTTCAACTTTTTTACTTTTCACAACTTTTGACTTTTCCTAACTAGGACCCAAGACTTGAACTTAGGGATAGGTAGTACCTCAAAATTGGCCTAAATCTAGAAAAAATGAAGTAGGGGGTCCCTATTTCGATTAGGAAATGAGGTGTGCATTGTGGAACCACAAAAGTACTCAAAACCCTTATTCCTATCTATGTAATTAGTTTGTCAGCTATTCAAGAGATGAGATGTGATCCAAATAATAAGATAATCTTGGATGCTATAGTGGGAAGGTTGACAACATTTGATCTAGACAACTATGATAATTATGTTCCTAGTTCTAGCAATCTTGAGTCTACATTTGAAGCCAAGTTGTCACTCAAGAAGAAAGTTGCAAAGTCTGAAGACAAAAAATCTAAAAGTGAAGAGGGAGATAGTTCTGACAATGATCTTGAAGTCATTAAAGCACTTATTACAAGAAGATGTCCCAAAGGTAAAGGAAAATGCAAAGGTAAAATTCCTCTAGTCTATTTTTTTTGTGAAGAAGTTGGTCACATTGTTGCAAGGTGTCCAAATAGAGAAGACAAAGATGAAAAGAAGAATAGCAAGTATAAAGGCAAGAAGGATTTCAAGAATTACAAGGACTACAAGGACAAAGGTAAGAAGTCTTGTTTCATGGCTAGAGATTTAGATAGTAGTGATGATGATGACATGGTCTATATTGTTGTAAAAGGTAAATCTAATGATGAAGAAGACAAAATGGCACTTATTTCTCATGTTCACATAAATGATACATAGATTATTGATAGTTTTTGTTCTCATCATATGAGTGGTGATAAAACAAAGTTTGAACATATGAAACACTATGATGGTGGAAGTGTAAGATTTGGAAACAATGAACCATGTTGCATAAAAGGAAAAAGTTGTATTTCTCTAACCAATGAACTCAGATGTGATAATGTGTATTGGGTTGAAGCATTGAAACATAATTTACTAAGTGTGGCGTAGTTGAATAGCATTGGATTCAAGGTAGAATTCATGAATGGGAAGGCAAAGATACTAGATGGAAAAGGAAATCTAGTTGGGTTTGATAACCAAACAAAAGGTAACTTATTCTATCTAGATCTTAGTGAAAGTTCATGTTTCATTGCTCAAATAGAAGAAAGTTATTTATGACATAAAAGGTTATGTCATGTGAACTTTGATAACCTAATCAAGATAAGAAAAAATAAAAGAGTAAGAGATATTCCTAGTTTGAGGAAACCTAATATGGGGCTATGCAAAAATTGCCAAATTAATAAGATGGGAAAGACAAGTTTCAAGAGAAAGAACTATAATTCTAAAGAAGTTTTGGAGCTGATTCATATCAAACTTTGTGGACCTATTGGTGTTGAGAGCTATAGTGGAGATAAGTACTTTATTTTATTTGTTGATGATTATTCTAGAATGACGATAGTAATGTATCTGAAAGATAAGTCTGAAGCTTTTGCACTAAAAGAGGAATCAGAAGACAAGTATCAGCCCTTGGTACACCTTAGCAAAATGGTATAGCAGAAAGAAGGAACAAATCAATCATGGATTGTGCATGAACCTTGATGATAGAAAAGAATGTTGCAATCAAATATAGGAAGGAAGCAATCAATACAGTAGTTCATACCTTGAAAAGAGTACAACTAAAGAAAGACTCAAATCAGACTCATTATGAATTATGGTATGGCTACAAACCTAATGTAAGTTACTTGAAAGTATTTGGTAGAAAATTTTATAATTTGAAGGAGATTAAGAAAGGTAAAATTGATGTCAAAAGTGATGAAGGCATATTCCTAGGATACTCTAGCAAAAGGAAATCATATAAATGTTTGAATCTAACCACTCATAAGATCATAGAAAGTGCACATCTAAAGATTGATGAGTTTGTAGAAAAGAGTGAAGAAGAGAGCAGCAAAGAACCTAAAGATTACTGAAAGTTTATTTACTTTAAACCTGACACATTGCCTAATCCAATTGGAAGTCAATAGACTTCACCTCTTTAGTCTCCAAAATCTCCAAAAGCACCCAAGTTGCAGCCAATGCAACTTAAGTCATAGTCTAAAGGACCTGAGTTATAGTCAGAGGCTACCAAGTTGCAGCCAGTGCAACTCGAGTCCATATCTAAAGGACTTGAGTCACAGAAAGTGGGACTTGTTAACCATTTTAGCACCCTCCCCCCCCCCCCCCCCCCTCCAACTCCTAGAATTCTAAGTTTCACCACCTTCGTAGGGCCCAGGATGATAGCCATGTCTATGTTCATTAGACTATATATTTATGGCCAAGCAAGCATATTAGGGATACATAAAACTTTGACTCTTCCTTATATCCCTAAGACTTTTGTTCCTTCACACCATATGAGAGATTTTAGGTTGCAATGATGCAAATCTTCCTTCATCATTCTATTACTCTAGATTGTGACTTAACTATCATAGGGGCTATGAAGGTGTGATATTATCAATTTCACATTTAGTGTGGCCTCCCAGCTATTAGACTAGCATTCATATTCAAGTTGCGAAGACACAACTAGCCATGGATTGCATGATCATAGGAAGCTTCACACTTAAGTGGATCCAACTTGTAACAATGTGATGTTAACTATAGCAATCCATTTTAGTGTTTTTTCATCATCACAATTGGTCAAAGATTACCAAGAGTCAAGGTAGTGGGGTTGCAAAATACATTGTAATCGTACCATCACAAGAGGTTCAAAGAAAACCCTAGTTTAGGCCATCAACTTGCATAAACTTATTGATCACACCATCATAGATTAAAACTAAGGTTGTCAACTTAAGTTGTGAGGTGTGATGGTAGTCAGTCTGATGGTCATCGTAGAGCCATAATAGTTAGTGGAAGGAAATGGTGAGAGGTCATGACAGAGCAATCAACGGTTAAAGGGTTATTTTCACAACCTTGCACGGTTTGATATTTATTTAATATAAGTGGTTGCAAATTTTTGAGGGGTATCAAACAGTTAGATTTATCTTTCTTTGCACTATCACAGGTTTTTGAGCTATAGTAAAGTTTTAAGTTGTGACAATGCAAATGGTAATGCTGATAGTTAAGGTTCATGACAATCACAGTGTCACATGCATTTTATGTCAACCTAAGATTAAGGTTGTGAAGGGGTGACAAGGGTGATATGGATGGCTTCACATCATCACATGGTTAGAGTTTTGTTAGGACCAAATTGTAGTGAGCATGCAAGAAGGCCAATTCTATGATGTTCACAAGGTCACAGTGATTAGAGAGCTAAGGTGATAAAGAGATGCAAAGTAATGATAAAATATAAAATGGGAAGGTCATGGTTTTACAAAGTCAAGTAGTTAATAGAACAGATGGTTGCAAAACCATTAATAGATGTAAGCACATGTCAATGAGATAGTTATAATTTTGGGTGAGGTGGAAAAATGTTTCAAGGGCATGAGGCCACATGGCAGAAGGAATGGTTGAATTTAGCTAACTTGTTGATGTAGCTAATTTAGCATGATGTAAATGTAATCCATGTAGTAGTTAGGAAGATTAAGGAGAAATGATTTGTTTGTCTACAAACATTTTTGGGTGTCGTTCATGCCATCACACTCCATGCTTCTTAAATTCTTATCATGATAGATTTTCCTTTGATTTCATCTCTTGCGTCTTTCCCTTTCTCTTTCTATCATTCTTGTGGGAAATTGCACTTCATGATCAGATTTTCTTCTGATTCTCAGTTATTTCTCTCATCTATGATCTGATCTCATGGCCATAGGGAGTTCAAACTCAAGGTTGTATCTGGGTTATGCCTACATCCTATAAAGGTAAGTTTTGTTATTGTTCAAAGGATCTCTCTTTTCTGGTCTTCTGCACATACTCTCTTTAAATGTTCTTTCCTTTCATTCAATAGAAATCATAACTATTATCTCCATTTTCAGCTAGTTGAATTTGTGTAGTTTGATTATACCTCATTTTTCTAGATGTACTTTTCTCATTGTAATACTATATGATTATGTTCATTTTGGTTAACTAATTTGTTAAGTGAATTTGTTGCATTCCTGGCATGGTTATTTTATCTTCTTAACTTCTCTATGGTATTAATATTGAAAGAATATAGATAGTGGTATGTTTTTTGATGTCTATTTGATTATAGTGAAATTATTAGGAAGAAGTAGCTGAACATACAATTTGTTCTATCACCTCTTCTAGGTTAGGATAGGTAGTTTGATTTTCATGCATCTCATCCTCCCTTTTCCTCTCAAGAAGTAAATAGGTACATCCTGATAGTAAGGAAACTAGCCTTCTCTAGAGACTCAATCTCACAGTTTAAGTCCCATGGCTTGGATATTATTTCCATGTTACACAAGTTCTCTTAAGGGTCATACCTTAAGCAAGGGTGCAAACTTACATGTCAACAATTTTTGACATGCCTAATGGGACTATATTACAGCTTAGTAAGAAGTCTACTGGTTTGCTAGTGTCAAGAAAGGACTTCAACTTATGTTGAGGGAATAGTGTTGCTCTCAGCATTTCAAGCATTCAAGAGGCTCTCATGTAAGCACTTGGTGATTCCACATCTACATCTTGGTTTCTAGACCAAAATTGTTGTAGTTCATGCCCAAGGCTCAAACAAGGACATCTTCTAGAGGTACTTTTTCAGTATACTGAGATTTTATTTTCAAATCCCAGAAGAAAAAGAGGTAGACTCTCTATCACCAATTAGGAGTTTAGAAGTAACACATACACCTATTAGATTTCTTTCTACTCCTCCTATTGATGGATCACAACCTAGGGTACCATAATTTCATCTTAATAGGCCATTATTCCACATGGCCCTCCCTAGGAATTAGGTGTTTGCTACCTTTAATGGTGGCATTCTTCTCATTCTAGCCCAAAGATATGATATCTAAGTATCTTCTCTTAAGATCCTACCTAATTTTATTGGTGAAACTTCCATTTGTCCTTTAGAGAATATTCAAGAAATTTCAAACATCTACAATATACATAGTATTACAGAGGATCATGTTGCTATTAGACTTTTAGCCTCATCATTAAAGGAAAAAGCTTTAGAATAGTATAGAGGATTACCACATAATTCTATCAATAACTAGGATGAGTTAGGAGAAAGATTATGCTTTAAAGACAAAAGCGATCACCTATCACTTTTAGAACATCTAACTGCCTTTAACAGAGCACCCCATGAATATATGATAGATTTTAATTATAGATTCCAAAAGACATGGGATAGAATACCTATTGTAGTAAAACCTTCCCCTAGTAATATTGTCTTGCATTACCTAAGAGCTTTCAACAATGATATTGTTGCTACCTTGCAAGCCATGGGAGTGGATACATTACTAGCTATGTATGAAATTGCCATAAGAGCAAAAAAAATCTTGATTCAAGGAGGGAAGTTAGTTCAAAGACCTCCAATGCCTTTCTTTCCTTAACATGCCTACTCATTAGCCTAAAGTACCCCCTATTCCTACCACAAGAAGTTGCAAGATCAAGAAAAGAAGTTTGAAGACAACTTCTCAATGGTGCAAAAATTGAGCAACAAAGTGGTGAACTTGGAAAGGCAAAAAGACCAAAGTAGTAGGCCCTTCCAACCTCACTATCAAAGCCCCACATATAATAGGCCACCAAATCAGGGTTAGGGTTATATTCCACACAACCAAAATGGGCCTATCGGTAATGCCCTTGGTACAAATACAAATCTAGTAAGGACATTAGTTCCTCATAACAACTTTGCTCAAGAGAAAAAAAAAATTTCTTATTGCACATATTCATATGAACATTGTATGTGCTATAGAGTAAGACCATCCCAAGCACTAGCCAAATAGGATCAAGGTATAGGAAAGCAATATAGTGCTAGTCAACCTACTAATGTTTTTCATCTATAGGAACAAGGTGATTTTTCTTTTATGAACCATCAACTAGAAGAGCATTGTCATGTCAGCCATAATAACTATGATGTTATAGCTCATAATACTAGGAGTAAAAGAAGAGTTGTTGAGAATGCTATGACTCCTCCACCAAATCAAGCTTCAACTTTAGGTGTTTCCCCTCATACTCCAGCTACAAATGCACAATCAAATATTGCTCCCCAACAAAAGCACAATATAAGTAACAAGAGGCCTACTTAATTTTAGACTACTCAATTTTAGTCATCTATCCTAATGGCCTCTAAGGTTCTAGTCAAAGTAGTTGGCACTCCTCTCAACATAGTAGATCAGATGAAGAGGACTAGTGTTAATATTCTTCTATGGGAACTTATCACTATGTGATCACAATTAGAGTTGTTACAATAGAAGTTAAAGAGTATTGATGGGTTGAATCAATCAACTACCTTAGGTGATGAAATAAGCTTAGTACAGCCAACAAAAGAAGGAGATACAAGTAAGAAAAGTAGGCCTCCTCCTTTTTATGTCTCTTTTCTTATAAGAGACAAACTAGTTCATAAATGCATGATAGATTCTGGAGTTGGTAGTTCAATAATGCCTAAATGTATAGCTGACCTACTTGGTATTAAGTATGAGACAATGGTTAGGGATGTACTCTAGTTAGATGGTACTTTTTCAAATAGTGGGAATCCTAAAAAATATGGAAATGGCATTGCATGCCTACCTTGGTTGTATTATTACCCAAGACATATTAGTAGTTGAAGTTGAACCACATTTTTCCATCTATCTTCTAGAGATTTCAATGCATAGACAAGTGATTACATTGCATTAGATTGGTCTTATATGTTATTTAGGACAAGATACAGGACAAAATCTTCTCTAAGGGTAGAACCTCTAGCCCTTAGTCACATAGAGACGTGTACACCTCGTCATCTAAATATGAATTATACAATTCATGAGATAGATGTTAAAGGCATGACACATGAGCCTATCACTTCCATAATAGGGATACCTAATTATCTTTTAGATGAGTGGGCCACTACTTTTCAATTTAATCCAGTACAAGAAGCTCTAGAAACAAGCCTTGGTACATATTGTATATTAGAGGAGGGTGTTTCTATTCCCATTCTGATGATAGAAAAAGATGACACAAGTAGATTGTGGAATATGTTCTTTGATGGCTCAAGGAATAAAAAATGGTTTAGGTGCTAGTGTAATGTGTGTTTCCCCTAGTTTGGAGAAATATTACTTTTAATATAGACTCCAATTTAGCTGCACTAATAATGTGGTCGAGTATGAATCCTTGATCCAAGGTCTCCAAATTGCACAAAGAAGAGGCATAAAGCTCTTGAAAGTATTTGGTGACATTGAGTTAGTTGTCAATCAAATTAGAAATCAAAATGTCACAAAGAATAACCTTTTAAAGTCATACAAGAATAGAGTTTGGGATCTACTTGAGGGCTTCCAAGCATTCAACATTCAGAGTGTTCCTAGTAATAAAAACAAACATGTTGATATCCTTGTAGCAATTGGTGCCCATTACGACATACCAAAGCATGTTGTTGATGTAAAGGAACAAAAAATCAAACTTGTTGTAAGGCATGTTGTCCCAGATAATTACACTAATTGGAAAGTATTTGATTTTGATTTACTAATTATCAATTTCCTACAAATTGATGCAAAATTCTTTGCTAGTAAAATTATTCTAAGCTACAAAGACAATATGGAAATCAAATTATGAATCTTAATTCTAACAAATTTCCTAAAGATCTAGTCACTTTAGAAGGCACATTCAACTCTAATGATTGAGCAAGAGGTAGGGGCTTGAACCTAGCTACAAGGAGGGATGACTACATGTATGTCACCACTGTTGATGGAAAGACTCTTAACTTGGGAAAGGTATGCACTGAGACTAAACTAGAGGTTTGCATTAATTTATGTCAAGAATTTAGTCATGTTATTTCTTGCACATATGAAGACTTAAAGGGTTTTGACCCAAGCTTATTCTAGCATACTATAGATTTAAACTATGATGCAAAGCCTATTAGACAAAAGAAAAGGCTAGTTAACCCTAATATCAAACCATTAATGAAAAAAGAATTGTCTAAGCTCATAGAGGCTAATATCATTTTCCCTATCAAGCACTCCTCATGGGTAACTAACCTTATTCCTATTAAAAAGAAGAATGGATAAATTAGGTTATGTGTACATTTTAGGGACCTTAATAAGGCTTCTCTTAAAGATCACCATCCCCTTCCTTCTATGGAACAAATTTTGTCCCAGGTTAGTGGCTCAGAGGGGTTTTCTTTCTTAAATGGGTTTTTTAGGCTATAACTAGGTGTTAGTCCAAGAGTCAGACTAAATCAAGACAACTTTCACCACCAAATGGGGTACCTATGCTTACTATAAAATGTCATTTGGACTAACCAATGTAGGTGTTACTTTTCAAAAGGAAATGGAGATGGCCTTCAAGGGCATACTAGATAATTTTGTGCTAGTATATCTTGATGATATAACTATCTTTTCAAAATATGTTGCAGATTACTTTGATCATTTGAGGTGGGTGTTCATGAGATGCAAAGAGTATGGTTTGTCTATAAACCGAAAAAAAAAAATTTGTTTTTTCCATCAATCAAGGAAAGCTTCTAAGACACATTGTATCAAGAAATGAACTACCAATAGATATGGAAAGGGTGGAAGCAATTCTTTCCCTCTCACTTCCCAGCCATAAGAAAGGATTGGAAAGTTTTCTTGGAAGGATCAACATCATGAGAAGGTTTATCCCTAATCTTACTTCCATGGTGAAACCTCTCATAAGCATGTTGAAGAAGGATATAATGTTCACTTGGACCAAAGAAGGGAAGGCTAGTTTTGAGGAAATCAAGAAATCAATTGCATCAACTCCCACTCTTGTCAACCCCAATTTTGACAAGGATTTTTTCCTTTACTCTCATGGAGGAGAGTCAAGTATATCAACTATTCTAACACAACCAAATGAGGAGAATTTGGAGCAACCCATTTCTTTCTTTAGTGAAGGGCTTAAGGATTACGAGGCTAGATATAGCTATGTAGAGAAGAAAGTTCTTGTTGTTGTAAGGGCTCTCAAAAACTTCAAACATCTTCTATGTCATAACAAGGTCCAACTATTGATCCCACATGAAAGTGTGAAGGAGTTCATTCTAAACAAAGATATCAATGAAAATAGAACTAGGTGGATTACCAAGGTCATGGAGTATGACATTGACATTAAGATCACCAAGTGTGAAGGAGTTCCTCTGAACAAAGATATCAATGAAAAGAGATCTGGGTGGATTACCAAGGTCATGGAATATGACATTGACATTGAGATCACCAATCTTGTGAGAGGAAAAGGATTGTGTGAGAAAATGGCCTCATCTTTTTAGACACCTAAAGAGGTTGCCCTCTTAATACAAGGTGAGCAACCAATAAAGAATAGAAATTAGAATGATTGGTTTCATGACATGACTACCTTCTTGGTAGAAGGAAAGTATCCCCAAGGTTTAATCAAAGCCAAGAGAAAATAGTTCAATATTCCTTATGACTTGGTGGATGAAATATTGTTCAAGAAGCATTCTGATGAAGTCCTATTGAGGTGTATCAAAACTAATCAGATCAGCATATTGTTAAAGGAGTTTAATGATGGCCTTATTGGTGGTCATTTCTTCGCTAGAATTACAACAATGAAGATAATGAGGGTTGATTATTATTGGCCAACCTTATTCAATGATTCTCATAAATGGGTGAGGGAAAGTGAGAAATGTGCATTCTTCTTAGGAAAGAAGAGGTTGGTTGAACTTCCTCTTCATCATATTCAAGTAGATCAACCCTTTTCCCAATGGGGTTGGATTTCATTGGTCCAATAAACCCACCCTCTAGTTGTGGTCACAAATAGATCTTGGCTGCCATAGTCACAAGTTGGATAGAAGTAGTAGCTTTAAGAAATGCAATAGAGGCTTCAATGATTGAGTTCCTTGATGAAATAATGACCAGATTTGGTGTTCCTTCAACTATCATATTAGATAATGCAAAATATTTTATTGCAACTCATATATGCTCTTGGGCTATTGAACATGGAATATATTTGAGCACTTCCTTGAACTATTATTCTCAAGGGAATGGCATGTTTGAATCCTCTAACAAGAACCTCATCAGAATAATGAAGAGGACAATTGAAGATAATCAGAGATGTTGGCATGCCAAGTTGAGGACTACCCTTTGGGCTGATAAAATTACACCCAAGAGAGCAACTAGGAACTCACCCTTTATGCTGGTATATGGAAAAGAACCCAAGCTTCCTATTTCACTCAAGTTCTCCTCTCTTAAACTAGCTCATCAATTGGAGCTAGCTAAGAATTATTCTATGATAGTCAAGTTGGTTGAACTTATTGAATTAGAAGAAAAGAGGCAGAAAGCTATGCATATGCTTGAAGTACGTCAGCAATAGGTTGAAATAAGTTTTGATAAGAAGGCAACCTTGTTCTCAAGTGGGATGTAGACAGAGATACACTAGGCAGACACTCTAAGTTTGATGCTATGTGGAGTGGCCCATATATTATCACCAATTGTAAGGAGGCCAATGCTTTTCAGTTATCCATGACTAATGGTGATATTCTACCAATTCTAGTTAATGGAATCCACCTTGAACCTTGCTTCTAAAGAAGGTTGAAGGCTTCTATAGATTATAGAATAGTTTTCATGTTTTCAATAAGTACATGTGCATAAGCTATTTCTATGTGAAATAGAAAAGTTTTGAATATTTTTTAGTTGTAGAGGTTGCAATTTTTTTCTTATTGTAGGTGGAATGACAAGGTTTATTGTGTGACTCCAACCCAATGGATTTCTTAAAGCTGCTAATCCATGCTTAGCAAGAAAGCATCCCCTCTAAGTTGTCAGAAATGTTAACCATTTTAGCCCCACCAACCACCCCCCCCCCCCCCCCCCCCACCCCCCACTTTATTAAAATTCCAAGTGTCACCACCTTCATAGGGACCATGATGATAGCCATGTCTATGGGCATTATATTATTCATTTTTGGCCATGCAAGCATATTAGGGATACATAAAACTTTGACTCTTTATTATATCCCTAAGTCTTTCATTCCTTTGCATCATATGAGAGATTTTAGGTTGCAACAATGTGATTCTTCCTTCTTCATTCTATTGCTCTAGTTTGTGACTTAACTATCATAGGGGTTGCAAATGTGTGATACAGTCAATTTCACATTCAGCATAGCCTCGTAGTTGTTAGACTAGCATTCAAATTCAAGTTATGAAGATGCTACTAGCCATGGATCACATGATCATAGGTAGCTTTAGGCTTAAGAGGATCCAAGTTGCGACAATATGAAGTTAACCAAAGAAATCCATTATAGTGTTTTTGCATCATCACAAGTGGTCAATAATTACCCAAAGTCAAGGTGGTGAGGTTGTGAAATACATTGTAATCGCACTATCATAGGAGGTTCAAAGAAAACTCTAGTTTAGGTCGTAAAGCTGTGTAAACCTATAGATCACACCATTGTAGGTTAAAACTAAGGTTATAAACTTAAGTTGTGATGGTGTGATGGAAGTTAGTCTGATGGTCATCGTAGATGTACAACATTTAGTGGTGGGAAATGGCAAGATGTCACAATGGAGTGATCAAGAATTAAAGGATTGTTTTTGCAACATTGTAGGGACTGATCTATGGTTAAGATAAGTGGTTTAAAAGTAACAAGGGGTATCAAACTGTTAGATTTATGTGGTATTCACACTATCATAGGTTTCTAAGCTACAGTCAAGTTTTATGTCATGATGGTGCAAATGGTAATGTTGTAGTTAAGGTTCATGGTAGTTGCAGTGTCACACACATTTTCTGTCAACCTGCAATTAAAGCCACAAAGGGGCGACAAGGGTAAGATGGATAGATTTGCATCATCACATGGTTAGAGGGTTGTTAGGACCAATTATGGAAAGGATGTGAGAAGGCCAATTCTATGATGTTCACAATGTCACAGTGGTCAGAGAGCTAAGATGATAAAGAGCTGCATAGCAATGATAAAACATAAAATAGGGAGGTTGCAGTTTTTTAGAGCTACATAGCAATGATAAAACATAAAACATAAATATAATCCACACAATAGTTGGAAAGATTAAGAGAAATGATTTATTTGCCTGCAACCATTTTTGGGTGTCCTCAATGCCATCACACTCCATGCTTCTTAAATTCTTATCATGATTGATTTTTCTTTTATTTGATCTCTTGGCTAAGTTCACTCTTTCTCTTACTCTTCCTATCATTCTGTAGGTAGTTGCACTTCATGATCAAATTCTCTTCTAATTCTCAGTTATTGCTCTCATTTGTGATCTAATCTCATGGTCGTAGGGAGTTCAAACTCAAGGTTGTATCTGGGTTATGCCTACACCCTATAAAGGCAACTTTTTTTCTTTTTTTTTGGTTCAAAAGATATCTCTTTTTTGGTCTTTTGCACATATTCTCTATAAATGTTCTTGCCTTTTGTTCAATAGGAATCATAGCTATTATCTCCATTCTTTTCTAGTTGAATTTGTGTAGTTTGATTATACCTCATTTTTTATGGATGTATTTTTCCAATTGTAATACTATATGATTATGTTCATTTTGGTTTACTGATTTATTAAGTGAATCTATTGCATTCCTTGTATAGTTATGTTATCTTCTTGACTTCTCTATGGTATTATGTAATGACCCCAACAGGTTATAACTTCTTCAAACACCAAAAATCTTTATACTTTAGTTGTTTGACATTTCGTCAAACACTTTGCAAGCAAGCTCTGATACCACTGTAATAACCCTCCTCAAATCTTCTCTCAAAGATACTAATTGAAGGCTCAAAGAATTTTGTCAAACAATTCACATGCAAGAGACATATGACTGATATAGTATTTTAGCTTGCTTTAAATGACTTTTTTCCAATTTGCTCAATGAGAATCTAGTGATAGAAGATTACAATGAACTACACAATGACCTAACATGAGTGTGCTCCTAATTTTGACAATATTCAGTGCATATATTATGATCTAAGCATAAGAAAAGAACACCTATAGCCAACTGGCATTTTTGCTAACAGTTGGTATGCAAACTATCTAGCTGATAAATAATGAGATTGAATTGCTTAAATGACACTAGCAACTATTATCTTTTTGATTGCAATCAAATTTCTAATACAATGCTCATGAAATATGGCCAAGACTTTGGCATTTACATGGATTACCAAAATGACAATGCTGGTATAATGCACACTTACAGCTAAAACTTATAATACCCTAAAAAAGACAATACTAACAAGGGAACCTGGTTGTAGATGTCTATAATAATTTTCTTTCAATGCTGCCCCTTTCTGCTTTACTTTTTCGAACTGCTTTTTCCGCCTGCTTTTTCAGTTCCACTTTTTCTGCTTGCTTTTTTTATTCTGCTTTTTCCGTCTGCTTTTTCGATTCTGCTTTTTTCGCCTACTTTTTTGGTTTCGCTTTTTCGAACTGCTTTTTCATTTCTACTTTTTCAGATTGCTACCCTGTTGAATCTCAAGACCATATCTTTCAATGGCATCAAGATTTTGAGCTTGAAGGGATTTTTTTCCTTCAAACTATTGAGACATAACCTCCAGAAAATTCTCCAATTTCTTTGATATTTCCAACCTTGCCTAAAAGAAGCTCTTCCATTTCTTTTATAGTGTTCTCACAAGGGCTCAATCCTTCATTTTTTCAATGTCAGATAAAACATAACTCCCTTTATGTAACTTATGTCTCCAATGTGTTATAAAATAAAAGGGACTCTTTTAATTTAAATATTTCCCACAAACTATAGTCTATGTATTAATAAAGTTAAATATTTAAATTTAACTTTATAAAATAGCTTTATCAATGCAAAACAAATCTTATCAATGATAAACAAGTCTTCTTGCCAATTTTAAACAATTACCATCGACATACCGCTACCACTAGATGTCCACCCATGCCCAAGATGACTTACTATAAATAGTAAGTATGCCCAAAGTTGCCTCAAAACCCCTCAGAAAGACTTGCAACTGAAACTATCTAGGCCAAATAGCCTCTAAGCCCTTTTGATGTCTTGGTTAGCCTACGGGACCATGGGGAAATAGGCTAATGACAACATCATGCTATGAATGCTAAAAAGGGGACATTACAGTCCGCCCTTCCCAAAATTGCTTGTCCCCAAGAAATGGTTGAACAACAACCCAATCAATCCACCTGGATCCCAAATGTAGTCATGAACTATAGTGCTGTCAGTCAACATAGGCTCCTGCAACAACCTGTGAAAATTAACCAAGAGGAATCCATAAATGAATCGTGAATCACGGTGCAACTGAACTCCAAATCCACTACTGCCACAGTCAAGAACCCATGAGGCACAAACTCTCAAAATATTAGACCCCAAGTAGAGTAGATCACCCAAACTGTCAACATAATAAACACCATCCACACAACCCACCATGTTATGTGGAATACACACTCCAACTCTGCTACAATAGTGACCACTCCCACATGAAACTGCACCAAATACAGAGAATCCACACACTGTACATCTACTATAGTTAACACAACTTTGTAGATTACAAACCACTGTCTCATAACCATAACACCCATGTACTACTGATGGTGAATAGTCATTACACAGTAGATAGAAAAAATGAGAGCCTAGTCCAAACCTGTCTGCCATCAACTCATCAACACATGGATCAAAAGCAAATCGATGAACATATCCTTTAGTATAATGCCAGTAAAAAGAACCAATCTCAATCAAAGACTCATCTTGCAGATGTGATATGACCAACTGTTACTGATCATTAGCTAAGTCAGAGGATGATATAGCCAAGAGTGCAGAATCAACAACAACATCACTACTCTCTGTGCCCTCCAAGTCAAACATATCACAATGCTCAGTTGTAGCGCCCAACTCAGTTGAACCTGCCTGCAATGGAAATGGACCAAATATGCCAATGGTAGTGCCATGGATAGATATATCCTCATCTCCACTACCTCTATCAACCTCGACCATGGACATTTGCGGATCACTAGACACCACAGTTCGTGATTGTATAGAATCTGGTAAAGACTGAAGTCGCTCTAACTCCATGGTCGCCTTAGCCAAATGAAATTGTGACTCCTCGAAAGCCAACTGTGTACTCTCAAGAATCTCAGAAGTCACCTTGAGCTACTAAGTAAGCTCACTCACCTCATCTTCCTTGGCCAATAATGCATCGTATTCTGTACTCCCCCACTCCATAAGATAATCTCTGTCGGCTACCAACTGCATATAATTTTGTCTTAAAATCCAGATAGCCTCCCATAAAGAGTGGATCTCTATCAAAGAAAGATAATTTCCTCCCTACTCATCACTAGTAGGAGAACCACATCCATAAATTGCTAACAACTGACGAGCAACATCAAAATGCTCGCAAATGATAGAAATGTCTCGCTCGCCAACTCTCAGCTGACTAGACACATGATTGTGCCGACTGGTCGAACTTCTATACTCTATCCCTGGTACACTATCCAAAGGAGTAACCTTGAAATAGCTATAATTTTTAATACTCAGATCCTGGGACTCTTCTATAGACTCTATCATATCTAAGAGATCATCAACTCATTCCAACAAGAATGGTCGACTGGATATATGAACAATGCCCAACACAAGTGTGTAAAAACTAAATCCAACATCAAAAAATTTGTTGACATGGATGAGAACTACACCTAGAAAACTACTAATCAATTCCATGATGGTGCAATAGATACTACTACCAAGGAATGATAGATATCTCTGGTCAAAATGATCCCAAGTACTAAGATAAGGATCCCAACATCTAATCCATGAACAAAAACTAGCTGGCAATTCAAGTAAACTTCTCACCTAAGTAATGTGAACAATACCAACTAACTTCATGCACCTATCTACAATCTTTGAATCCAGAGTGTGAATGCTAGACATACTCATATCATCATCATCATGTGACTCCACTATAAAAGAAAACTAAGTCCCTACTATACGCGCTAACTCTTGAACTAAAATCACCTCAAGACAAAGCTCATCCATGTGTCTCTCAAAATCTTGGAGAGCCAATTGAGTACACACCAAGGAATTTCAAGTATCCTCCAGCTCATGAAAAAGCCAGTCAACCTCCTTCTCCTCCTTCTTCACTACATCTTCCTTGATCTTTTGTAAGTCATCACAAGAAGAACCTATTGTGACTCCTTTCTGTCTCTCCTCTATCTCATGTGAAGAAGCATCCAACTGTGCTTGATACTCATTTTCTGCAAAGTCTTGAATGCTCACTTTCTGATCAACTGTACTCTCCTCAAAAATGATAGTATCCTCAACTTCTATAACTTCATCTAGCCCAACTGTACTGGAATCACTATCTGTGTCAATTGCACAATCCGGTGTGCCTGTGATATCACCTTCTGGCTCAACCTACACAAGGTCTATAACCCCTTTTACCTATGAAGATGATGCAAATAAACCATTACCTGAAGATGTGCTAATGTCTCCCTGTATTGAATCAACATGTCTGTTAAACTCCTCATACAAATTTCTGCCTGTCATAGGGAAGGTACGATCCTTAGGCCTATCAAAACATTCAATCAATCTCTCCTTAAACTCCACATAGGAGGTAATGTGTGCATGACCCATAGTGACCATACCATGATGCCACCACTTGTGTGCTATCCCATCCAGGTGAATTGTTGCATACCTAATAGCTTCTTCCTCAGGCATAGGGTTCATTTGAAAATATGTGTCAAGCTTTTGAACCCAAGCTCTTGTTGTAGACTTCCCCGAGCCATCATAATATGGTAACTGAAGTTTCCCTACTTTCTTTCGTAGCTCATAGCTTTGGTTCTTGTCATGTCCACATGGCATATGCTTCATTTGCACATCTATATCCTTCCTAAAGGTAATTGCAGCTATAAAATCTGGACCTCCGACTTCCCAATCTCTCCTCAGCTGGTCCTGTATATCAATGATCTGGGGCTCTGGTATGGGCTGCTCTGGAACTCTAGGAGGAAATATGGGAATCATGGGCCGCGAACTCACTGTCCTAGTTTGCTAGGGTGCATGACCAAAATTGTTCCCAACTTGTTTGCCTCCATTATGTGCCCCATCCTGATTATTACCATTTTGATTATTTTCTCCACCCACATTAGCATTCAACCCCATTTGACAAGAAATCATCTGCATCATAAGCTCAAATCTTTGACTCTGTTCCTGTGCTCTTTGCTCTGCTGATCATTTTCCCTATGCTAAGGTGTCTAATAATTGTAAGAATCTTTCCTTTCCCTGATCTGGACCTGCATTCATTTTTTCAAACATTTTTCTCTCTATCTGGCTATTCCAAATTCCCTATAAGACCTCCATAGGATGGCAGGACTTATAGCTCTGATACCACTGTAATGACCCCAATAGGTTATAACTTCTTCAAACACCAAAAATCTTTATACTTCAGTTGTTTGACATTTCGTCAAACACTTTGCAAGAAAGCTCTGATACCACTGTAATAACCCTCCTCAAATCTGCTCTCAAAGATACTGATTGAAGGCTCAAAGAATTTTTTCAAACAATTCACATGCAAGAGACATATGACTGATATAGTATTTCAGCTTTCTTTAAATGACCTTTTTCCAATTTGCATCAATAAGAATCTAGTGATAGAAGATTATAATGAACTACACAATGACCTAACATGAGTGTGCTCCTAATTTTGACAATATTCAGTGCATATATTATGATCTAAGCATGAGAAAAGAACACCTACAGCCAACTAGCATTTTTGCAAACCGTTGGTATGCAAACTATCTAGCTAATAAATAATGAGATTGAATTGCTTAAATGACACCAGCAACTATTATATTTTTTATTGCAATCAAATTTCTAATGTAATGCTCATGAAATATGGCCAAGACTTTGGCATTTACATGGATTACCAAAATGACAATGCTGGTATAATGCACACTTACAGCTGAAACTTATAATACCCTAAAAAAAATAGTACTAACAAGGGAACCTAGTTGTAGATGCCTGTAATAATTTTCTTTCAATACTGCCCCTTCTACTTTACTTTTTTGAACTGCTTTTTCGGCCTGCTTTTTTTGGTTTTGCTTTTTTCGCTTGCTTTTTCGATTCCGCTTTTTCAGTTCTGCTTTTTTCGCTTGCTTTTTTTATTCCACTTTTTCTGCCTACTTTTTTGGTTCCACTTTTTTGGACTGCTTTTTTATTTCTACTTTTTCAGATTGCTACCCTGTTGAATTTCAAGACCATATCTTTCAATGGCGTCAAGATTTTTAGCTTGAAGGGATTTCATCCTTCAAACTATTGAGACATAACCTCCAGAAAATTCTCCAATTTCTTTGATATTTCCAACCCTACCTAAAAGAAGCTCTTCCATTTTTTTTATAGTGTTCTCATAAGGGCTCAATCCTTTGTTTTCTCAATGTGGGATAAAACATAACTCCCTTTATGTAACTTATGTCTCCAATGTGTTATAAAATAAAAGGGACTCTTTTAATTTAAATATTTCCCACAAACTATAGTCTATGTATTAATAAAGTTAAATATTTAAATTTAACTTTATAAAATAGCTTTATCAATGCAAAACAAATCTTATCAATGATAAACAAGTCTTCTTGTTGATTTTAAACAATTACCATCGACATACCACTGCCACTGGATGTCCACCCATGCCCAAGATGGCTTACTATAAATAGTAAGTATGCCCAAAGTTGCCTCAAAACCCCTCAAAAAGACCTACAACTGAAACTATCTAGGCCAAATGGCATCTAAGCCCTTTTGATGTCCTAGTTAGCCTACGAGGCTGTGGGGAAATAGGCTAATGACAACATCATGCTATGAATGCTAAAAAGGAGACATTACATATTAAGATTGAAAGAATATAGACAATAGTATTTTTATGAAGTCTATTGGATTGTAGTGTAGTTATCAAGAAGAAGTAGATCAACATACTATTTTTTCTATCACCCCCTCTAGATTAGGATAGGTAGTTTGATTTTTATGCATCTCCTTCTCCCTTTTCCTCTCAAGAAGTAGTTAAGTGCATCCTGATAGTAAGGAAACTGGCCTTCTCTAGAGACTCAATCTCATAGTTCAAGTCCCACAGCTTAGAGATTGTTTCCATATTACACGAGGTCGCTTAAGGGTCATACCTTAAGAAAGGTTGCAGACTTATGTATCAACAAGACCTGAGCATGATGTAGAAGATCATGGTGAAGCAAGTGGAACAATTTATAAATCCAAAGTACCTGTATTAGCAAGATATGTTAGAAGGTACCATGCACCTGAGAAGATCATTGAAGACAAATTAGTTGGTACAGTGACAAGGAACAAATTGAAAGGTACATGTTTGCTTACTAAATTTGAACCTAGAGTAGTTAAAGATAATTTGGATAGTGAAAGTTGGGTTGAAGCAATGAATGAAGAGATAGAATAGATATAAAGGAATAAGACATGGACTCTTCTTCCTAGATGCAAAGATAATAATGTAATTGGCACAAAGTGGGTTTTTCAAAAATAAGCTGAATGAAGATGGAGAATTTTCAAGAAACAAACCAAGGTTAGTATGCAAAGTTTATTCTCAAGAGGAAGGTATTGACTATGGTGATACTTTTTCTCCTATTGCAAGATTAGAATGTGTTAGGACTCTACTTACTTATGTTGCATGTAAAGGATTTAAATTGTATCAGATGGATGTGAAATATACATTCTTGAATGGAACTCTAGAAGAAGAAGTTTACATAGAACATCCTGAAGGTTTTGTAGATCCTATCAAAAAGGATATGGTTTGTAAATTGCACAAAGCATTGTGTGGTTTCAAGCAAGCTCCCAAAGCTTAGTATGAAAGACTTCATAATTATTTGATGAAGCTTAATTTTAAAAGGATGATTGATAGCAATAGCCTATACATCAAAGAAGGACTAGATAAGAACATTGTATTGGCAAAAAACTTTGAGGATGATACATTATTTACTAGAAATGATGATTTGTGAAAATCATTTTTAGATCAAATGAGTAAGGAATTTGAGATTTCAATGTTTAGAGAAATCAAATTCATTGCTAGCTTGTAGATTCAACAAAAGAAAGATGGTATCTACATTACTCTATCTAAGTATATCAAAGAGATGCTGAAGAAGTTTGGAATGGAGGATTCTAGACTAGTTGGAACACCTATGTCTACTAGACATAAGCTTTCCAAAAATGATGATTCCAAGGAGGTGTCTCAAACCACATATAGATAAATGATTGAAAAACTTTAGTATGTTGTACATACTAGGCCTGATATTGTTCTTGTAGTTAGTGTGGTGGCAAGATTTTCAGCTAATCCTAAAGAAAATTATATGATGGCAATAAAGAGAATCATGAGGTATTTGAAAGGTACTTAAGACTATGGATTATGGTAGAAAGGAGGCAATTTGGATTTGAAAACTTTCACTGATAAAAATTAGACAAGAAGTATTGATGACAGGAAGAGCACCAATGGTGGAGCATTATTTCTTGGTAAGAGACTAGTGTCTTGAACAAGTGAGAAGAAAATTTGCATTTCTTAGTCTACAGTAGAGGTAGGGTATGTTGCAGTAGCAATTAATTGTTCCAATTTTGTTTGGTTCAAGAAATTGTTGGTAGGTGTGGAAGTAGAAAACAAGGATCCAGTACTTATCTTCTATGATAACAAAAGTGCAATTAATATATCAAAGAATCATGTGATGCATACCAAGACCAAGCACATTGCAATAAAATATCATTTTCTGAGAGAATTGGTGTAAGACAAAGAGGTGAGATTAAAATATGTAAATACTAAAAAACAAATTGAAGACATATTCACCAAGCCATTACCTAAGGATACATTCTTGTATCTAAGAGGTAAGTTAGGGGTTATTCCCCTATCTGAAGCTCACTAAATGAAGTTTAGTGATGCATCAACTAGAGCATGTTGAAGATCAGTCAAGTTGATGTAGTAATGAAAGGGAAGATTGCATATGAATCTATACACATCAGGTCCATTGATATTCACTAAATATTGTATTTTGCATGAGATGTCCAAAGATAGTGTTTGTATCATATCACAAAAACACTTTTTGAAGATGTCAAAGAGGAGGAACTTGGTCTGATATCAAAGATAGAGATTTTTTTATTAGAAGAAGATGTTGAAGATAGAAGAATTTTCTGATAGAGGGAGAAACTAAAGTCAGAGGGAGTTCACACTAATAGAGGGAGTTCCAAAGGATGAGAATTAGAATGAAAATAAGGATATTTTCCTTACTTTATTTTTCTCAAAGATTTCATTGTATTATGAAATGTGTTGTCATCAATGCCAAAGAGGAAGATTATTGAAAACAATTGATTAATTATATATTGTCTTTGATGTTACACAAAATGTCATATCTTTACAAGTTAATGTATGCCAAGCTCACTTAGGTGATTAAGATAGTTTCCTATGTCTATCAAGCATTCTAGTGTTCACTAAGTCTAGAAGACAGTGTCTACCAAGTTAACTCAGGTGTCAAAGAGAAGTTCATAGAAGTTGGGTGTCAACCGAGCTCACTCGACTAACAAAGAAAAGTTGGATGGAACCAGTATTAACTAAGCTCATTTGGTTATCGAAGGGAGTTTACAAAGATGTAGTGTTAAATAATTTCACTTAGTTAACATGAGAAAATCATTTTAGTGTTAGTATCTACCAAGCAAGGTCGGCTAATAAAGGATTTTCTTGTTTTGGCATATTGAGTTTAATAGATTATTTTGCTGGTTCTAGTCGACTAAGGAGATGAATATTAATTATTCTAAGTTGTGTTCAAGCTGACTTGACAATGTATATGATATAAGTATAAGGTCAAGTTGAGGATTGAATGTGTGAGAATGTGTGGAAGATAAGAAGATTCCTAGAGGTAGTGAATTAGAAGGATAAGTAGAATATCCTTGTTGGGTGGAAAAGATTAATTTGATCAGGAAGGATCAAGTATTTGAGCCAGAATTGAGATCTGAAATCAGCAATACAGTTTCATCAACAATCAGATCATATCATTCTTACTCTCTAACTATTGTAGCAGTGTATCAAATCTCTTAACAAAGTTAGCCTAATAGTTATTTGCCAAATCCTCTAACAAGATGGCATTTCTAGATTGAAGTGTCTAAAGACCTCTAACAAGGCCACTCCTAACAGGGTGATTAAATTCTCTAATAGGGTCACACCTAATAGTGTGTTTTGTAACCTTTAATAGAGTTAGCTCCTAACAAGGCTCACTTTAGAAGAGTGAAAAATAGTAACTAGTTGCAATTGGTGGTTTTTCCCAAATTGGGTTTTCACGTTAAATCTTAGTGTCACTTGTGTTCATTCTATTTCTTTTATGTGTATGCAACTAAGTTAATTAAGGTTAATCACAAATAATATCTTAAGATTTGCATGTTCAGTATTTTTTGGGTAACAATTGATATTATAGTGCTTTTCAAGTTACAGCATATTGTAAGTGTTAACCGAATGCCTATTTGTTAAACAAGTAACAATAGTTTCAATAGAGTTTATGTTTTGTATTGACATATCAAGGATCTAGAATTTATTTTACTGGTAATGGATTCACCCCTCCTGTAATGTCCTATTTTTTAGGCATCTTCAGATTTAATATTTTATTTGTATAATTTGATAGTATTTCCTATTTTTCTATTTGATATCCCTTTTGATTATGTGATATTCAATATATATCTCTGTGTGTGTGTGTGTGTGTGTGTGTGTGTGTGTGTGTGTGTGTGTGTGTGTGTGTGTGTATTTTCAAAGGGTCACCTTTTTTCATAATAATAGTTATAGTATATTAATAATTATATTAAATATTAATAAGGCTACTTATATATCATAGGGTTTTTTATATTAATAACTATATATTATATATTAATAATATATGAATCTTTCTAATTAAATATTATTTTAATATATAACAAGGATATAATGTCATATACTATTGTTATACAAATATATATGTATTAATTATTTATGACATATAAATATCTAATTACAAATGATATTCATATATCTATATATATCTATGTATAATTAATATTTATAATTATATAATATATAACAATTTATATTTGTCTCTCAATATAATTATAATATAGTAATATTTTATATGAATTAGTGATTATTAATATTATACTCTTTATATATAATACTGAAATGTCCCTTTCTCTAATTTTATATGATATTTCAAGCCTCAAATCAGATCTTTAAAATCAAACAACCAATATTTCAAAGATCCACCAATTTCTCAATAAACCTCAAATCGGGTATGCCAGAAATAGTGCCAAAAGCTTCACAGCTTCACCTATTATTAATAAATCTGAAAGTGGAATTTTTTACAGAAATTTGAGCAGAATAACAGCCTATAAAATGATATTTTCAGATCTATATAACATGCACACAATAGCTCCCAAACGGAGGACAAAAACAATGCTCATCGAGCTCCCGAAAATAGCACAAAATAGTCTAAAATCACCACAAAAACTTAGTAATCTATTAAAGAAGTATAATCATATCCAAATACATATATTAAGCTCTATTTTAACATTTAAAAGTCTGATATACAGCAGCAACCCAAACTGATATGAAATACTCAACCAGAAACACCAAACTCTTACAAAAAATACACCCGAAAACTCACAAATCTACACTGTTCAGCACAAAGAAAAACTCTGCATGAGCATGCACATGGAACGGCTTCAAACTCCCATCCTTATCCTTCCTAAAAACCTACAAACTCCCATTCTTGGGTCTCCTTCTTCACAAGTTTGGCAGCCTCTGAAGAACAACAAAGAAATGCGCAAAAATCAAGTTCTAGCATGAGCCCAAAATGCCTCCAAACCCCTTAAAAGAGAGCATAACCCTAACTCACGTCCAAAAAGGGTTAATAAAACATATTTTAATAATAATTTTCATTTATTAGTCCATTAGCTTTCAAAGATTATCCCCTTTTTCCGAAACTTCACCTTTTTGGGCTTGCCTGCCTTAGTAAAGATTATTATTTTTAATTATTTCAAAAGGGGACATGACAAGTCCTCCCCTTCCAAATATTGCTTGTCTTCAAGAAATGGCTAAACAATAAACTAATCAATCCACTTGGATCCCAAATGTAGTCATGAACTATACTATTTTCAATTAACACAGGCTCCTGCAATATCCTCTGCAATATAACCAAGAGGAATCTATAATCAAACTGACAATTACAGCTCAACCAAACTCCAAAGTCACAACTTCCACAGTTAGAAACCCACAAGACACAAACTCTTAGAACATCAAAACTCAAGTAAAGTGGACAAATCAAACTGCCAGCACAATAAATACCATCAACGCATCCCACTAGCCTATACAGAATGTACAATCCAACTCTACAACAATGGTGAATGCTCCCGAATGAAATTGTACCAAGTATGGAGAATCCATACACTATACAACTTCTACACTCAACACAACTCTGCAAAATCACTGGCCACTATCTCATAACCATAACTCCCATGCACCCCTAATGGTGAAAAACCATCACAAGATAAACAGCAAGAAATGGAACCCAAACCAAATTTGCCTACCATCAACTCCTCAACACAAGGATCAAATGCTAACTAATGTACATACCTCACAATATAATGTTGATAAAAAAAACCAACCTCAGTCAATAGCTCACCATGAACAAGTGATACAACCCACTGTGACTGATCACTAGCTAAGTCAGGTGATGTCATAGCCAAAGGAGTAGAATCAATAACAACACCTGCTGAAGCATCACTCCAAAAATCTTGCTCTAAGTCACGTATTATCAAGCTGTCAACTGTAGAACCTATCGCCATGTCATGCCCATCACAACTCTCATCCCAAGGTATCAAACTATCCCATAACTAATGATAAGCACTAGGAACCAAAGTACATCTCTATATCATCATCTCATCAACATGGTCATCAAAGGTAAATTGATGAGCATACCTCACAATGTAATGCTGATAGAATGCGCCAATCTCAGTCAGTGGCTAACTGCAATTGATCACTAACCAAGTTGGAACTGACTACTACCTCTAAAGACATCGCCAAGGGAGTAGTATTACTAGCAGGAACCATGGCAACTATCAGCTCACCAACATCACACATGGTCTTTGATACAGCATCTCTAGTCTTCATGCCATTAGTGCTAGAGGTCACCACCATGTCAAGCATACCACAACAATCTTCTGTAGCACCCAACTCAACTGAACTTGAATCTAGTGGAGATGAACCTGATATGCCAATGTTAGTATCAAGGATGGATGCATCCCCATCTCCACTATCTTTGACAATCTCATCCATGGACATCCTCGGATCATCAAACACCATAGCTTGTGACTGTATAGAATCTAGTAAAGACTATATTTTCTCTAACTCCATGGTCACCTTAGCCAAATGAAACTATGACTCCTTGAAAGCCAACTATGTACTCTCAAGAATCTCAAAAGTCACCTCAAGCTGCTCAGTAAGCTCACTCACCTCATCTTCCTTGGCCAACAATGCATCATATGTTGTACTGCCCCACTCCATAAGATAATCTCTGTTGGCTACCAACTGCATATAATCCTATCTTAGAATCTAGATAGCCTCCCATAAAGAGTGGAACTCTATCAAAGAAAGATAGTTGCCTCCCTACTCATCACTAGTAGGAGAACCCCATCCATAAACTGCTAACAATTGACAAGCAGCATCAAAATGTTGGCAAGAGATAGCAATGTCTCACTCACTAACTCTCAACTGATTAGACACATGATGGCAATGGCTTGATTGTCTCTTACAAACATCCTTTGATGCACTATCTAAAGGAGTATCCTCAAAGTTACTAGTCGCTAGAGTATTACCATCCATATCCTGTGAATCAACTCTAAAGCTCATATCAACAAACAGAGTATCAAAAACTGTAGCACTGTTGTCCAACTCCTTTGTACCCAAGGAAACTTAGTCTTCAAAACTGCCCACTACATCCTCTTAGATTTCATCAATGCCAATATGATCCTAGGACTCATCTATACACACTGCCAAATATGAAAGATCATCAACACATTCCAGCAAGTATGGTCGACTAGATATATGAACAAAGCCCAACATCAGTGTATAAAAACTAATACCAACATTGGACAAGCTACTAGCACAAGAAAAGACAACACCTTGCAATCTGCTAATCAAATCCATGATAGCACCCAAACAAACACTGCTACCAAAAAGTGTTAAAGATCTCCAGTCAACTGAATCCCAAATGCCAATATAACAATCTCGAGTCCATATCTGTAAACTAGAATCAGCTGGTAACTCAAGATAAATCCTCACTTGAGTAATATGACCAATACCAACTAACTCCACATACCTATCATGATGAGATAATGAAGTCACAATACTATCTTTGTTCACTTTCAGCTAGCTGGACAAATCATGTGAAGTACTACCAGCCTCAACCTCCTGTGACGAAGCATCTAACTGTGCCTGGTACTCTTTCTCAGCAAAGTCATGAATGCTCAATGTCTGCTCATCTCTACTAGGTATCTCACCATCATGCACAACAACATCCTCAGAATCATCATCTGAACCCACTACGCTATAGTCACTACCTATTGTAACTATACCATCATGAATACCTATGATATCACCCTTTAATGACCTGTATACAATTGTCTCAATTTGAGTATCAAGTTGACCATTACTATCAATCTACGTAATATCCTTTCTCACTACCTCTTATGGCGAAGTAGAATCTGAGACCTCTGCCTAGCTATAAGCTAGTTTCTCAAACTCCTCATGCAAGTTCTTGGTAATTGTGTCACCTGCCCTATGAGAAAATCTGCCAAATAGAAATTTGGTCAACTTATCCACCTTAGCTAGGTCAAACAACATGTCATTCATCATATGGTGGTGCTCAACCAACTATTCAGACATGTCATGGCTTATTTTCCTAAGTTTATCTCGAATGTCTAAATAACCATCCTTTCTACTATTTTGACTCTGGATATCAATTGTCCAAGATCATGTCCTCTGAGACTTTGTACTATACCTATCCATTCTAGATAAAGTAGAGTGTAACTCCAATAGGTTATAACTTCTTCAAACACCAAGAACTAAAATGCAAATGATTAGAAGTAGCATGCAACCATAGATTTTGACATGCAATTGATTAGAAGCAACATGCAACCACCAAACTCACCAAGAACTAACATGCAAATGATTAGAAGTATCATGCAACCATAGATTTTGACATGCACCTGATTAGAAGCAACATGCAACCACAAATTATGACATGCAAGATTTGGGTAGTTGTCAAAACTGACATGCAAACTTCTACAAACCCTCAGGGTGGCAAGATCATAGCTCTGATACCACTGAAATGTCCCTTTCTCTGATTTTATATGATATTTCAAGCCTCAAATCAGATCTTTAAAATCAAACAACCAATATTTCAAAGATCCACCAATTTCTCAATAAACCCCAAATTGGGTATGCCAGAAATAGTGCCAAAAGCTTCACAGCTTCACCTATTATTAATAAATCTGAAAGTGGAAATTTTTACAAAAATTTGAGCAGCATAACAGCCTATAAAATGACATTTTCAAATCTGTATAACATGCACACAATAGCTCCCAAACAGAGGACAAAAACAATGCTCATCAAGCTCTCAAAAATAGCACAAAATAGCCTGAAATCACCACAAAAACTTAGTAATCTATTACAGAAGTATAATCATATCAAAATACATATATTAAGCTCTATTTTAACATTTAAAATTCTGATATACAGAAGTAACCCAAACTGATATGAAATACTCAACCAGAAACACCAAACTCTTACAAAAAATACACCTGAAAACTCACAAATCTACACTGTTCAGCACAAAGGAAAACTCTACATGAGCATGCACATGGAATGGCTTTAAACTCTCATCCTTATCCTTTCTAGAAACCTACAAACTCTCATTCTTGGGTCTCCTTCTTCACAGGTTTGGCAGCCTCTGAAGAACAACAAAGCAATGCGCAAAAATCAAGTTCTAGCATGAGCCCAAAATGCCTCCAGACCCCTTAAAAGAGGGCATAACCCTAACTCAAGTCCAAGAGGGGTTAATAAAACATATTTTAATAATAATTTTCATTTATTAGTCCATTAGCTTCCAAAGATTATCCCCTTTTTTTGAAACTTCACCTTTTTGGGCCTGCCTGCCTTGGTAAAGATTATTATTTTTAATTATTTGAAAAGGGGACATGACAAATACTCATTTATTAGATGCCAGAATGGGGACATCTGAGTCCTCCCCTCTTGAATTTTCTTGTCCTCAAGAAAAATCATTCATACATAAACTCTTTCATAGATACAAAAATACTTGCATACAACTCCTAAATTTTTTATGAAATATACATCTTAATGAATGAAAACACGAAGCAAACACGGTGTAGACAAATCATGAGAACATGAAGTAGACACAATGCAGATAGATGAAGACACGAAGCAAACATGATGCAAACACATAATACACATGTTATGCATTTCCTTAATTGTAAATCCTACAACCAAAGAAAACATTAGTACTCATTATGTATAAATCAATCTCCTAACAAGGTGTTTATCAAAAGTATATGTTCATTATAATGTTAACTCATCAATTCTTGTGTACGGGAGGAAGAACTATAATAGGGTGCCTTGTAACCCAACTAGTGGACCTCACTGTTTGCTCTCATTATTGTTACCTCTCTCCAATCATTATTTCTAAGAAGGTGCCTTTGTATGATGTACCCTGGGATATCTGCTCCACTATAGGCCTTACCCGCTACCCATAGGCTTTATCCAGTACCCCAAGTGGTGTCACCCAGTCCATTCCACCATAGGCCTTATCTCAACTTGGAGAATCATGATCTTAAGGTGATTTTATCAACTATTTTTCAATAAGAAGTCTTTTAAAACATAATCTTTGAAATATTAGATACTTAATCTTATCATTCTATTATAGGAGGAGAAACCATAATGCGGTGCATTGTTACCCAATTAGAAAGCCTCATTGTTCTCCCTCATTATCGTTATCTCTCTCCAACCATCATCTCCAAGATAGTGCCTTTGTATGATGTACCCTGGGATATTCACTCCACTGCAGGCCTTATTTGGTACACAGGCTTTATCTAGTACCTCCAAGTGGTTTCACCCAACCCATTCCACCGCAGGCCTTACTTTATCTTGGAAGATGATGACCTTTTAACAACATTCTTTGGTTCTTATCAACTTAAAAATCAATGTCATTTCCTTGTAATTATTTGATTAGAATTATTGATAGTAAGCATTTAACTATTCAATATTCATCACAATAACCAAAATGTGTCAATAATAACAAAAACACTAACAACTATTTCATAATAAAGAAAACATATAATTTGCCTCATCACCTTTATGGTTGAAGTAGCAATTTATGAGTATGAAGTAATCTTCATATCCACTTAAGATCTTCCTCTTATATAATCCTTATTTTTATCTTTCATCTTTCATGTGCTATGATGAACCTCTTTCAAATTTACCTTTTTATGCATAGTAGTTTCTTCCTATAAAACTTAGTTGGTGGTCAAATATCTTATATTCTTATTTTTACACTCTGTTTCATGTAGATGTAACTTTGATTTGTATCCCTTTTATCTGGTCTTCTTCAATATAGAGAAGCAATTATTGGTATCCTTGATTTAATTATAAGCTAATCTCATATGTATTTATCAACAACCATCCCAAATTGAAAACCTTTATGCAATCTCCTTTCCAGCTACCAAAGCAGTGAATATGGAAGTTTGTAAAAGCATCCTTACATTGCATTTGTAGTACTCAACTCCTATCACTCTTTAAACACTTTACCTTGCACTGATTGATAATCTTTGTAGTATATGTTACAAAACCATTTTCCAAGTCTTGTCTAACATCTTCCAAAAGGAATTGTAAAGTCACCTATTCATTTATAAGACTTTACTTAGTAGGACTAGCATGCTTCCTACCTTTTTGCCAATCAGTCTCCAATGTCTAGTGCGATTGATTATTTCCTTTTGCACACATAAATCCTTCAGCCTGGTAAATAATTTTTTAAAGCTTGTTATTGTTTGTAAGCTTCCAAACTATGTCATGATAAACTCACAACTAATAGTCACATCATCACCAAAAGACATGTCTTTTTATTATTACCCAAAAAAAATCATAGGACAACCTATCTTGTTTGGCCGTGGAGGATACTTCACATGGTCTGATGATATTGATTTATTGAATCTTCTCTTTAAGGCTACACATTTTCCATGCATATAAATTTATCAGGATAATAAATTCATCCCACCCTTTCCACGTTGATCTATATACTATGATGTACCGAAGGGATGTAGAATTTTTCTATCCCTTAAGCATTGTGGTTAGCCTGCGGATTACCTCCTCTTATAAATTTTGAACTTATAATTTAGTAATTCACCAATGTATACTGTAGGAGAGTATCAATATTATAGTCGCCAGGATTAGTTAATTCAGCTGCCATAGTCTTATTATCAATAATTAGACAAGGTATCATATTGATAGTATAATATAGAGCCAAAATCGCCCAACCTATACTGTCATTGCCATGCAACAATGGACTTGACTCTAAGATAGTAGTCTTTACACTTGGTTGTCATTCTTATTCTTCACAATCCACACAGATGGATGCTTTGATCATTGATAGTTGATAATTTTATTGTTAGAGGCAACTTGTCAAATATTTCAATGACTTGTGGATGCCTATGCACTTTGAATGCATTTTTATCAAACCATCCCTACTTATAATATCCGATATATAATTGTTAGCATCTTAAACTCTGATATGCATTCAATTTATTTATTTTGTTTGCGCATATGCTTCAAAGGTATAAATACAATGTAAACTAATGACCATTGTGTGTATTGATATGATGTCTCCTTAACACATTATGTAAATAGTTTTACCATGTTGGCATTCTAGTATCCTTTCATGCTATTGGTATACCAGTCTGCTACTTTGACTTTGTAGAGATCAAAAAATCCTTTGGTTTGCCCAAGCAAAGACATTTCCTAACATAGCTCACCTATCATAGAGACATTGACCACCTGCAATGCAAAATTTTAGAGTATTATTGTGGAGCTGCAAATAGTTTTTTTTTTTCCAAATCAAATAATCACAGGCTAACAAGAAGACCAGCTCTAATACCACTTGTAATGTCCCATTTTTGGGGCATCTTCATATTTAATATTTTATTTGTGTAATTTGATAGTATTTCCTATTTTAATATCTAATATCAAAGGGTCGCCTCTTTTCATAATAATAGTTATAGCATATTAATATTATATATTAATAAGGTTACTTATATATCATAGGGTTTGTTATATTAATAGCTATATATTATATATTAATAATATAGATTAAATTATATATAAGATTATAATAATATATGAATCTTTCTAATTAAATATTATTTTGATATATAACAAGGATATAATGTCATATACTATTGTTATACAAATATATATGTATTAATTATTTATGACATATAAATATCTAATTAAAAATAATATTCATATATCTATATATATATGTATGTATGTATGTATGTATGTATGTATGTATGTATATATATCTATGTATAATTAATATTTATAATTATATAATATATAACAATTTATATTTGTCTCTCAATATAATTATAATATAGTAATATTTTATATGAATTAGTGATTATTAATATTATACTCTTTATATATAATACTCATTTATTAGATGCTAGAATGGGGACATCGCACCTCCCCTCTCAGTTACTCCTCTTATATTTCCAACACTTAGTTGATAGATAACTTGGAAAAGATTAAGAAGGAAAATAAAGATCATTGTAATTCAATACTTGATCTTTAATTCTTTTCTTTTCTTTTCTTTTCTTTTATGAATGAATTCTATGGTGTTGGTCCACTTAATTTGACTGGTCAGAGACTAGTAGCAATTTGAAAACAAGGGAACTATATGGAAAGGATAATAAATGAGGTTAACTATAATATGAGTATATTTTAAGGAATTTTACAAGTTTATGAAATCTAATAATAGAATCCCTTCTCCTATATAGTTGAAATATCAAGATACAATTAGTTGTATGGTTGATAATGACCAATGCTTGATGGAAGTAGCCAAATCAAGGACCTCATGAGTAATTCTAATTGGATACAAGGTAGATGAATATGTACTATACTTATATAATAGGATATGTCAGAGAATTCTATTGATACCACTGAGGCAAAATTTGGTATATATAAGGAGAAGTATCTCAAGGTGCATATGGAGATGCAAATACCTGAGATACAAAGGACATTTGGGCAACACCAACTTTATGAATATACTAATTACAATCAATGCAATGGTTGGATATGAGAAATGCAAAAAATTATATAAGCATAATAAATTCACTCAACTGATCTATATCTAAGAGTTGAGATTCAACACGAATCCCAATGAGGCAACAAATCACCAAGTATCATGAACTTACTCAGTTGGCCTAAATCTAGGAGTATGGATTCTATAATAATCCTAATGCCAATGAAGTAGAAGTGCAATAAGAAAGGAAACATGAAAAGTAATCCATTTACACAATGTATGAAGACACTACCAAAACCCCCCAACAAAATCTTGTTGGCATGCAAAATGAGGCAAGAATAGAAGCCCAAGATTCAAACTCCTCATATAAAAAGAAAACTAAAACCCTAACTATAGAATAAGGTCACAAGGCCAAGGGTCCAATAAAATTTACAAAACATGCTCAAATTCACATTCTGGCAACTCTAGCAAAATTCTCAAGTCTACAAAAGTCAATATGAAGACATGACTTTGGATCAAGAAATAAAATACCCTAGAATGTCCTATAACCATTCTAATTGAATTATCCTAATCATTGAGGCAAGGTCTACAAGATTAAATCTCTAATTAAGCCAAATAGAGACATAGACAAGAACTAGATGGCATACAAAATGAGACGATGACAAAATTACCCAAAAATAAAAGATCCAATAAATTGATGAGATTAAAACCTATTGGTATAAATCCACCCATCACACTTTTCAAATAAAATCTTAGATCTGGACAATTCACAAAAATCTAGCAACATAATAGTAGGAAAACTTACAAACCCACATTATAAAAACATCAAATCCTCACACCCACCCAACCAAATCAAATTAAAGCATGAATAAAAGGGGAGCACTAGTTCTTTTCCTCCCATCAAATAGATACTAGAAACAAAATCTAAAATGAAGTAAAACCATAAAAATGAGAAGGCCCTACCTCGCATATGCAAGAAATGAAGCCATAAAATAACAAGCCTATTGAATGAGTTAAAATGCTTGGCATAGAAAAACTTCCCCACTAAAAATTTAACACTGACCCTATAGTGATCCTCTAAGCCAATCTTGCCCAACGAGAAAATGAATAAAATGCCATGAAGAGGGTTTCAACAACTTTCTCCCCATAACATGAAATAACAAAGTAAAAGTGAACAATAAAGTTCATTTTTGCCAATATAAGTACCTTTCCAAAGTGACTTATAAACTAGATTATTAAAATGACTTAATAACCAATCAGCCCTTTTTCACAAATTAAATCAAGAAATTTCAATTACTTGGACTTCAACTACAACAAATTTTCTAGAAATAAAATAAAATAAATCAATTAAATAAAATCCATCTAACCCATTAACTCAACATTTATTTAACATTTTCTGCAACCATTGTGGATTCCTAAATTCATAGGAATGCTCATGGATCTAGACACATAAGCATAATGAATCTGGATTTACCAATTACCAGAGGGTTAAAGTGGTCATTATTGTTAGACAAAAGGGTTAATTTCATTTCATTTATTAAATTACCTTTTCTCCCTTCTTAAGATTTCACTTTATACACTTTTTCGTTCACGTTTAATAATTAATTAGTAATTATTAAATGGCATTTACCTTGTAGGTTACCCGTAATTGAGTTTTGATATCCTTCTATAAGGACAGATTGTTTATAATTATCACTTATCTTTTTCATTTCTAAGAATAAAATTTGCATATTTTTAGAGAAATATCCTTGCCTCCTCTTATCTTTTTCTTCTCTGTGATAGGATTTTATATGCAAGTATTTTTCAAGCTTTGTGGATTTTTATTGTTAAAATCCTTCATGGTATCAAAGCTAGATTTGTTGTATATTGTTAGGTATTTGGAGAAAAAGGAAAATGAGGGTTTGACATATTAGATCTGGTATTTTTTGGGTATTTTGTTGTGAAAATAGGGGGGTCTCTAATTTTCGGAGCACTTTGAGGCCAAACAAACCTCACATTTGGATTCAAAAGTTGTCAAAGCCCCCATTCTCATAAAAAATTATCTATTTTTGACAACATTGATCTGGGAGGGGAAAAAATTACTAGTAGGATTGTACAGCCTCTTGCCAGTATTACGATGTGATTTCAAAAAATAAAAATATTAAAAATAGCCTACAGACCAATTTTTCTAGTGCCATAAAAGAATTCTAGCATCACTTTCCCCTTTTTAGTCTCTGGCAATTTCTTTGATGTCATATGTTACTTTTGGTCATCATTCACCATAGCCTGCCACTAGGAAAAACCATCATCAATGCCACCAGAAAACACCCCGTCGTAGTCACTCCACCGGTAGCCCACCATTTAGCCCTTGCACCACTGCAGCTCTGTCATCAATGATATTGCTTCCCTCCCTCCACCCAGGCTTTGCCATCACTCCACTCTAGGTGGTGGCTTTTTATTTTTTTATTTTTTTTATTTTTTTAAAAATTAATATTTCTGGGGGCCCTATCATTGTTTTGTGATATCTTGAGCATACGAGGGTATTTTTTCAATTTGAAAGAAATTCTAAAAAGTTGGTTTTGAGATGGAGATGATGGATCAAGTATTTTTGGGATATTTTTCCAATTTGGCACTTGTTATTGCACTTGAAGTCTATTGATGACTTCCATCTGTAGGAGACATAATTTCTTTGTTATAGCTCTATTTTTTTATCCCAAAAAAGTGCCAAAAAGGTCTTCTCAAGAACTTTCCAAATTCTCTATCATTTCACCAATATTTTGTACTAGGTATTTTCAATTCATTTATAAATCTTATTTCTTTTATCTCATTTATGCATTCCTTCTAGCAGCTAGGGTTCAATTTTTTGCATTGTGGGGGGTGTTTTATCATATTGTTTATATTGTTTACTTATGTAAATGAGAACTATATTTGAATTCAATTCAATACCTTCTAAAATAATGGCCAAGACCTCTTCTTTTCTAGAGCTTCTGATACCTCATAATTATCACACTTAGAAGACCTCGATGACTCAACTTCTTCGATCAAAAGGGTTGTGGTCCTATTTAGATGTCATGTAGCCAATTTTTTAGAGGCCTTATGAGGTCATGCAACATAGAAACAAAATGAATGAGGCAATATGATTGATTTCTTTACATGTATCAGAGAGCCTACAATTTTATTTGGACGAGTACAATACTCCTCTAGCTATGTGGACTAAGCTTCATGGCTTGTTTAGTATTGTAAATGAGTTTACAAAACTTTAGATAGAGGTAGAGCTTATCTCTCTTGTATCAAATTCCTTTCCTTCCATTGAGGACTTCTTAATGAAGTTCAATAAATAGAGATCTTTATTGTAGGGTTATGGGAAGACCAAGACTAATGATGAGAGCATTTATCTTATTCTTTTTGAGCTTCATGGAAACTTTTAGATTTTTGCTTCTACCTTCTATTCCACAAAAGATGATTTGGGTAATAGATTTTCCATGTCATCCTTTGAGGTTTTTTGTGATCATTTGACTCGAGAGAAAGCTAAGCTCTCTCAGTTGGATTCTCTTGCAGGTTCACAAAATTATGCATTGGTAGCTTGACCATCTTTACGGATGAAGGAGAACACACAAAAATCTCATTCTACAGAGTCTCAGATTGATTCTAGCACTCACAATTCATCAGGGACACCTCCTCCTAAGGGGGTAAACCAAAGCTAGAAATACCGAAGTGTGATTATTGTAATAAACCTAACCATAATGAATCACATTGCTATGAGAATAAGTTAGCTAGTTATGTCAAACAGGTTTAAGATTTGATAGCTCTCCTTTAGAAGAGCAACATTGATATTCCTGCTACTCACAAATCTTCATCATCATCATTTCAATCAGATGGTAAAGATGTAGGAAAGGGTCATGCACTATGTGCAACTATTATTTCTCATTCTTCTAGATGGTTACTGGATTTAGGTGCTTCAACCCATATGGCCTCTTCTCATGATTTGTTCTCTTATTTTGAGGCTTCTCCTACCCTACATATTTTGATGGAGAACAACATTGTTATGACTATATCTAGGAAAGGTTCTATTGACATTGATGATGGTGCACTTCATAATGTACTTTTTGTTTCATCTTTGTCCTCTAACCTTCTCTCTATTTATCATATTATAAATAGTGGGATAGGGAAGATAGTTGAGTTTGCACAAGATTTACTGCACATCAAAGATGGTGAGACATGCAATATTATTTCTACAAGGACTATTGATCATGCTTCCTTCCTATATTCCTTCTCACATTTTGGTCCACCATCTCCATTATCAGAGACTCACTCTCTTTTTTCATGAGATTCTACTAAGGTTAAGTCAAGTCACTTGAACTTATGTGTTGTTCCTAAGACCAATGTTGTGACTTCTACACCTCCACCTCATGTTCAAATTCCATCTCTTGCATAGGATTCTTTAGCATTTCCTACTATTTCAACTCCAGTAATCAAGCCACCTATTGCAGTTGTTGAGGATATATTAGAGGACAAACATCTCCTCTCTGATCATAGATTCAGCACACCTATTATTCCACCTACATTGGAGGTTCATTTCAAGATTTCTATGCTTTCTCCTTTGAGCATCAGCTAGGACTTCGAACTGCACCTTACATACATGGGCTTTATCATCATGTCCAGTGCCTTTTTTTCTTCAAATTGGAGCCACATGGGTATGCTCATCAACACAAAAGTTCTACCATTCTTCTGGGGGGCGAGACAGGGGGAGGCTATGGAGTCTCAAGCTTCTATCATGGAGGCTTTCATTGTACTTATGATCTTGAGAGATTCTCTTGACATGTTTCATTTGTGCATTCTTTTTCTATCTCTTTTTGGAGTAGAGTTTTTCCCACTGGATTTTCTCTATTTCTCTATTTCATAAAGATTTGGTTGTGATTGGGTACCTCATTAGGCCTTATTATCGGGACCCAAGTTTGCTTTCAGCATTGTTCCAAAGACTAGTACAAAAACAACAATATATGATTAAATAAACTACTATATTGCTGGACTTTTTGTTATGTGGTACAAAAACTACAATATATGATTAAATAAACTACTATGATTAAATAAACAACAATATGTGGTCCGAGTTTTTGTTATGTCCATCTACCACAAGTTCACCAACATCAATCATGTCCTAGACTTTATGATGTAAGTTTATACAGTTGCTAGTTTTGTGTCCCTTGTTTTGGTGATACTCACAAAATGAGGTCTCATTCCACCATGGTGGACGTGGTTGTGGATCATAGGGACGAGGGGTTATCCATTGGTGAGATAAGCCTGTGTTGTAGCAATGTTTTTTAAACCACATCCAAAGGTTCTCCTAAAGGAGTATACTCTCGCTTGGATCATGTTGCCCATGAGTTTCTCGGTTTGTTCCCAAACACCTTATTGTCAGGAGGGGGCTTCTCAGCACTTTTGGCCGCTTTAAAGCAGTCTATGAGATTAAATGTTGCTTTAGCAAGTTTTGGTGTGACATTATCAACAACTCCATCATGTACAATTTCTCAGTTCTTGTTGACATGTTTGGTTTTATCCCTATTGGAAGTGGAACCTTGTTTTGTGTCTCTCTAAAGAGTGAGCTCACCTTTCTTGACCATAAATTCTTCGATACGGATAGCCTATGTAATCATGTCTTCAAAGGTACGTGGACCTTGTAATTAGACTCTATACCCGAAATCAGGTAAGAGGTTATCAGTGAAAATGTCGAGCTTCTCTGTTTCTGGGATTTTACGGGAATACTTAGTGTAAAGTTGTCTCCACCATTGGAGGAAAGTGAGAAAAGGCTCACCAACCTTCTTTTTAAGGCTGCATAGATCTTGAATATTTACAAGATGTTGAATGTTATGAGAATATTGTTGAACAAATGAATTAGCAATTTTGTCAAACGTCTTGATACCAGGAGGTAAATGTGAGAACCACTCCAAAGCTTGACCGCCTAGGCTTCTAGGGAATAAACGCATGAGGTACATTTGATTGTGTATAAACTCCATAGACAAAGCACCAAATTCTCATAAGTGATCTTGGGGATCAGTAGTACCAAAGTACTTATCATATTTGGGTAGTTCTACGCCTCTTGGGAAAGGCGGCATGTTTATACTTTTGTCAAATGGAAATGAACAAAGAGCGTCCAATGTGTATGTCTTTTTGGGTTTCTCTTTCTCATGCATCATCTGAGCCAATTGGTCTTGCATAATTTTTAGTTGTTTTTGGAGTTTAGTGCTCTCAGTTTCTTCTTCACGTGTGATAATGGTCTCCACATTGAAATGTGTGGGCAATTTAGCTCCCTCTCAGGGAAGTTTGAGAAAGTACTTTTCTTTCTCTTCGTGGAGTAAGATTCCCATGACCTTCTGAAAGTTTTTGTCTCTTCGACATTTTGCTATGTGTTCAGGAAGGATTTACACCTCTTCTTGTTCTTCATCAGTGTCATCTTCTTTTCTTTCTCCTTGTCATCCCTAGGTTGTTCTTGATATCGACTATGACTACCCCGTTCAGGTTCACGATTAGTCATTATAGGAACTTGTTCAGTTTTCGTATGTTGTATTTCAAAAGGGTCCGTGGAGAAAGGATCATACATTGTATTTGAGAATGCAGGACTCCTGCCTGTCTCAGTATCCTTTTGGTAAAAAGGATTCCTAATTTGTTGCAAATTGGAAAATGTTCATTGAACTTGAGATGACCTTGCAAGTGAGGAACACCATGAAGACACCTCACTAGCCAAACTGGATATAGATTGCGTAGCGAAAGGCAAGCTACCTCTGCCATGATTATGATCCCTAGCATGACCTCGTCTAATGTTATCAAGATAAAACACGTTGTCGCTTTTGGTTGTGACAGTCATAGGCAAGGACAAGAAGCTAGAACCTGGACAAGGACTATACTAAGACTGATTCTCAAAAAGGACAAGATAGTAGCAAGAATGTTGTTCACTAAGGCACAAATGGTCTGATTTAAAGGCTAGAACAGCTAGAAATTATGACCACTGCGGCACAAAGTATGACAAGCATTAAGACGAGGACCAAAATTACTTATGAGACGAGACTAGTCAAGGTATAAGACACAAGTTTTCAGTTAAGTGAAGTGTCACTGTTCCAGGACTGTTTCCAAATAAAGAGCGATAAACGAACATAGAAAAGGATAGTGTGCAGGTCGCAGATAGCTAGAACAGACCCAGATTGTTAATGTTGATACAAAGTCTCGCACGAAAAACTTTTACGATCGGCGTGAAGAAGTTTTACAGGCCACGCAAAGATGTTTCTGTCTCGCGCAAAGATCAGTAACAGTTTTTAATTTCATGCAAGAATGTTTTCTGGATTGCGCGAAGATGTGCAACAAAAATTTAATTTTGCGCGAGGACAAAATGGATTCGCGCGAGAGCCAAATGATTTCGTGCGGGATCCAAATGATTTTGCGCAAAAGGAGAGAACAATTTCAAAACAGCCACTGATTTTGACAAAATTTTTGATCGTTCCAATAACCAGGCAGATAAACAAGTACGTAGAATAGCAAGCAAGTGCTTACAATCAAGTGACTTAGTTTGTGCTAATCCCTAAGAGAGCTATTTGTGTACATTTTCAAAGAGTTTTGCAATCACGCATACATCTCTAGAAAATAAAAGTTGGCTTCTCTAAGGTATTTAGTAATGGTTTGACTCTGCAACTTTTATGACTCACAGGGGTGACCTCCAATCCCGACGCACCAAGGTTTTGACACAGTCTGAGAACTTAATCTTCAAGAACTGCTAGGGAGATCTAACAACCCACAATGAACCACACCCATGGAGATTTCTTCCACAAGGACATTTATATAGCGGTTGTCACTACCATGGCAAAAATGGTTATTACCGCTTGAGGTTTCGTCAATGCAATTTTCCCTGTAGAGGGATTGTCTACTACGGTTAACCCTCTCTAAAGGTGACTGACTCACAATAGTATACCAAAAGGGGACTTAGCTTCCAGATTCAAAGTTTTCACACCTTTTCACCTTTAGCCCAATCAAAACAAACATATTAATCTGACACGCTAAACTAAGATTATCTCTTAAAGATCTATGATATCATCTTCCTGTGATCTATCAACCTCTCCAGAGAAAGGATGCCTTAAACAACAAGTTGAAGATTCATCTATCTACGAGATGCTCAAAGTATCCTCCCCACCCATAAGGAATCCATCTTAGAGAGGAGTTTCACTAGGAACCCACTGCCTCAAGATCCACGAATAGTGTTCATGGGGGCTTAATTACTATGTGTGTACAGATGTTAATTCCTGAAAACAAATCTATCTAAAAGTAATCAAAAAGCACAAGGTGGTACACTTAACGCTTTAACTAATGTGAGGTGAGTCCAAAGATGTGGAACATTTATCCCCTCACACAAGCCAAAACGAGTCCACAACTCAGAAATTAGTGAGTTCTAGAAAGCACAAAAGGGTTGCCTTGTGGAGCCTTTAACGCTTATGTCCTGTAGACCCCTCCCCTATTTAACGTGGTGCTAAGCTTGCAACCACAGGGTGGAACGAGGGGCTGACGAATTAGCGAGTCCAATAACCCAAGATAGCTAATTAGATCTATCACTAAAGACTAAGCCTGCTAAATGAAACTAATAGAGATCATAACCTAGTATCAAATTATGCATGTGTTGTAAAATGAGAACATGAAAGAAAATACACACACAAGCTTGACACAAGAGATGTTCGTTTTAGATCCAAATGAAGTGTTATCAGTTGAGGAAGATTACCTGGTGATCCTCACAACGCGCTTAGTAGATTTTTACCTATTTTTGGTAACTTTAGCATGCTTTTCCCATTGTCCCACAAATCGCTGCTATGCTATTCCAAAAAATCAAAAAACACAGAAACACTAAAAACCGCGAACAGTCAGCAAAAAAATTAGAAAAAATGTAAATCAATGCAAAAAAAATGCCTCTGTCAGCAGAGTTTCTCGCAAAATTCTTGACAGTCCGCGCGAAGAATTTTTACCATGAAATCAAATTTGGCTCGCTCAAAATTAAATTCATCTCGCGCGAAGAAACAGGTCTCGCGCGAAGTTTCGCGCACCAAAGAACTTTCTCGCGTGATGCGAAAAGAATCTTCGCGCGAAGATTCTAGATCCTCGCGCGAAAATGAACAGTTTTGTGCAAAGATTCCTAAATCTGTACGAAACTGTACAGACAAAGAACAAAAAAATGATTTAAAAAATACAGAAAGAGGCCAGAAAAATTGATTTTTGAGCCCCACAGTGGGCGCCAAAAATGTATATGTGAAAATGCGGCCTATGCTAACACACACACTTCAACACGGTCATTGCATGCGGATTCATCTCAGAATGAACATTGGATTGTTCATCCGAAAATTGACCTACAAAGTGACCTGTTGCCTTCTATCTAAAGGGATTTTGCCTATTAATATCCTCAGAATCAAGGTGCAGGCAACTAGACCCTCTAAGAACGAAGGATTTGACAATGGAATTAAGCTAAGAATGAGTATGCAGATTAATCTAAAATGAAAGATGCAATGTAATCTAAGAACAAATAAAGAAAACTAGATTAAGCATATGCATGATTAAACTAAAATCAGATTAAACTAAGAATGAGAATGTATGCAAGAAATGTATGTAAATGTGAGCATGAATTTCAACAGCAATTCGATAGCAAATCAATTCATCCTCCAAAATGAAGAGATTAGGGTCTCTTAAATAGACTTTCTTGGAATCCATCAACGGTTGAGATCGATTCGGATCAACGGTCAGGATTGAAGATGAGGTTCAGTCATAAAGGAAGATTCCCAAATTAAAGGGAGTTAACAGATTTGATTTGAGTAAAATAAGGAGTTAACTGTTTTAATTTGAGTAGAAAAAGGAGTTAACTGATTTAACTCATTTTTTATCAATAGTGAACTGGAAATTTCCCTTGTTGAACTGAAGAGAGATTTTGTTGAGATATTTAATTTAATAAAATGAGATATGCTCTCATAATTACTTTTTCTATTTAATTAAATAATCTTTAATTAATTAGAGACACTTTTCTTTAATTAAATAACTTCATTTAATTAATTAGGAATGGCTTCCCATTTAATTAAATAACTTTGTTTAATTAATTAGAAGTAAGTACTCCATTTAATTAAATAATTTCTTTTAATTAATTAGAAATACCTTTCCCATTTAATTAATTAAGATAGGCGTATTTATTAAATTAAATAAATTTAATTCCATAGTACATTAGTCTTAGGATATAATTTTAATTTAATTAAAGTATAAATACTTAATAATTAAATTATAATTAAATCAAGTAGGTTTAATGCAACTAATATGAGTACGTACTATAGGAATTAAGTAAGAAATATGATGAATGCAGATTAGGATTTTCTGCATCTGACAATTAAGTCAAGTAGCGAATAGTAGAATGAGAATTGCCTATTAGAATAGGACTTTGAAATTATCAGAAATAGACCAGAAATGGTATAATAGCAATGAGCCAATTTTGGGGTATTACACCATGAAGTACAAGAACAACAAGAAAGGAAACATAGAAAATAATCCACTTCCATAATCCAAGAAGACAATGCCAAAACCCCAATAAAATCCAAGTAATATGGTCACAAGACCAAGGGTCCAATAAAACTTGCAAGATAGACTTAGATTCACATTTTGAAAATTTTGGGAAAGTTCCCATGTCCACAAAAAATAATATGAAGACATGAAGTTTTGGATCGAGAAATAAAATACCCTAGAATGTCCTATAGACATTCTGATTTCTTGATCCTAATCATTGAGTCAAGGAATACAAGATCAAGTCTCTAACTAAGACAAATAGAGAAACAAAGAAAAACCAGATTGCTTGCAAAATGAGATAATGCCAAAAACACCCAAAAATAAAATATCAAATAAATTGAAAAAATTAAAACCCATTGGTCTAAATCCACCCAAAATCACACTTTTCAAATAAAATCTTGGATCTTGACACTTCATGGAAATCCAGCGGCATAAAACTTTCAAACCCACATGTTGAAAACATTAAATACTCACACTTGCCCAACCAGGTCAAGTCAAAGCATGATATTGAAGGAAACAAATTTTCTCTTCCTCCAATCAAATAGAAACAATAAATGGAAGCTAAAACAGAGTAAACCCAAAAAAAACTAGAAGGCCCTACCTCATAGCCAAAAGGGCTAAAACAAGAAATGAAGGCATAAAATAGCAGGTTTGCTGAGTGCGCTGAAATGCTTGACATAGAAAAAAATTCCTACTACAAATCCAATGATACTAATCTTGTGGTGATCCACTGAGCCAATCTCACCCAATGAGCAAATGAATAAAATCTCATGAAGGGGGTTTTAGCAATTTTCTCCTCAAAGCATGAAATAACGAAGTAAAAGTGAATAATAAAGTTCATTTTTGCCAATATAAGCACTTTTCCAAAGTGACTTACAAATTAGGTTATTAAAATGATTAATAACTAACTAGCCCCTCTTCCAAAATTAAATTAGGCAGCTTCAATTGCTTGCCATTTAACTACGATAAATTAGTTGAAAATAAATTAAATTAAATCATTTAAATAAAATCCCTCTAACCCATTAACTCAATATTTAATTAATATTTTTTGCGATCACTGTGGATTCCTAAATGCACATACACACTCATGGGTCTAGACACATGTGCATAATGAATCCAAATTTTTCAATTGCTAGAGGGTTAAAGTAATCATTATAAAGATACATCTCCCATACAAGGATGATATTGGCTCAACATGAAAGGTCGGAACATTAAGTCCATGTGTCACTGTTGGAGATATTAGTCTTGCATAGTAAATGAACACAATCAAGTGAAGATGCGCAACATATAATAGTCAAAGAAACAATTACACAAAATTGCATAATAAAAGATATAACTAATCTCATTTAAATAATCTATTTGCATAAATTTATTGAAGGAGATAGGATAATTATTTGTAGCACCATAATCCATAAATCCAAAGTGGATAACTCATTTTATAATTACTTTAATCACTTAATAATGGAAATAATAAAAATTACTCAACATCATAAATGACACCATAAACATCTAAGTCAACATGGTCAAACACATGAGTAAACATTGTTGCAAGAACCTAGTCTTGAGTGCAATAGGACAAGTAATATAAAGTGAACCTATTATGCATAGCTTAAGGTAATCATGGAACACCATCATGATGTCATATTGATCAAGGAAACCACTAGCACAAACCTCAGTGAAACCCTCTAATACATCATAATCTCATAAAAAAAGCATAAGCATAATCAACCCGCTAATATAATAACATTTTCAAACCACTCCAAGGGTGTAGACCACTCAAGGGTCTTAACATGATCACTCACAAAGCAAGAGCATACAGGTTGCATCCATCAAGATGACTTGCAAAAATTTAATGAGAGAGGCACTACACAACTACATGCCCTATGGGCTACAACATTATGAGATTTTGGAGAAAGACCCTTCTCACAATACTTTCTCCCAAACTCCACCAACAATTTCCTTTACACCTCAAAATGGATCTTAAGTAGCTTGTATTAGGTTTCAGGTTAGGAATACATTTTACATTTTGACATTTGGTAGCCAATGCCAAAATAGAACGCTCTAGAATTAAAATTAGCAATTGGTGCAAAAATAAAAGGTTCTACAAAAGGTAGTCCAACTTTGGAGAGGCATAACTTTTGATCTAGGACTTTGATTAACAAATTGTTTGTATTTTGGAAATGTCTCTGATTTTCCTATATCCCTATGGTCCATTTATGGTTTCTTTCATTTCTTAGAGTCGTACAATTTTATTTACTGCCTCAAATTGGACTCCAAAGCATTTCTAGGAGGTCTTTGGGCAACATGAAATATTTTTGTCAACATATGCAATATTGGGTTACAACTGCATGATGAGAAAAGAACTAAAGAAATCTTTGCAAATATGAAACCTTCCAAAACTCTACATACATGAAGATGAACTAACTCAAAATAATTTTGAATACTCATTGAGTACAAACTTCCCTCAACCTCCTAGGGTCGGGTGCAAGAAAATAGCCCTTGAAATAGGGCATTGTACTCTCTAAAATGAAGCCAGATACATGAAAATGTCTCTGAATGCCATAAATCATCCTATGACTCAACAAAGCTTCCTTTGAAAACTCTCTAACTAATTATAAATGCATGTCAACTAGCTTAGAGAAGTCAAATATAACCCCTAAATCTCTCGTAACATCCCTACATACCCTCTATTTGTTTGCAAACTAACACAACTTCTAGGAATAAGTCTATGAGCCCATAAATACACCATTATCTATTATAAAAAGGTATCATTTCTTGTTTATGCTAACAAAGCTTAACAACTATTAATTGATTTAGAATATTTATAAATGTTAAATTATAACTTTTTTTTGAAAAGAAATAAAATAATATTATTATCTTTAGTTAATAATTTAGTAATATAGTAATACATCAATAACATATATTATAATATTACTAAGAAAAGACAAATAAAGATGAGCAAACAAAACCCCATCTAAAATGCTAAAAACATTTTATTTGAAATTTGCTTCAAAAATTGTGAAGGACTTGTTATAACCCGATTCCCTAAACACTTATTTGAAAAAGAGAATGTCAATGGTTTTGAAACCCTATTTGACCACCATGGATGGGAAAATCTTGACTTTTTATGAAAAAAATTGCGGATCGAGTTTGCATTCTCGTACCATTTTACGGCAGTAGTTGCAAACCGTATGGGCTAGTAGTCATTTTTTGATAGAGTTTGTGTCCTTCTACATAGAAAATTTCTCCTCTTTGGAATATGGCTTTGTAAAAATTGAAATTTTTGCTAATTTAAAATGAAATTTGATGGGAAATATTGAAGGATCGAAAATGAAAACTGCCTGTCATTTTACAAAAAACCCATCCCTCCACCAGGTAACTCTAAAAGAATACATCTAGTGCTTGAACTTTTCGATAGTTCTATTGTTTTGAATGATGTAATGACAATTTTCTGTTGAGATCTTGCCATATTTTGGATACTAAATTTTATTACTACTATTTTTTTTTGACGTCAATTACTTAATGTTGAAAGTCACCCAGTATTTTCCTTTGCTAGTAATTTCCACTATAGATAAATTTATAGGTCACTTAAAATTCTTCACTAGGTCAGTCAGATGATTATGCAGTGTTTTGATCTAAACCATATTCATAGACTTGTCTTCGTCAAGCATTATAACCATCTGCAGGACGTTGGCAACTTCTTCTTCTTCTCGAGTTGTTGTATCTTCAAGATAGCTTTCATAGTTGATGGTTAACTATATTTCTCTTTTAATATTTCTGCTCTATTGATATGGTTGTTGATGTTGATATGATACTTTCTATTGTTGTTGATGTTGATAATACTATATCAGTCGTATTAATCATTCTATGAACTAAAATTACCTATTACCATCCATCTCATTGTAATTAGAATCTTATTTTTCTTCTTTGAATATGTTCTTTGTCTATCATGTTTAGACCATATATTGATGTTATCTTTCGATTGTTATAACAATACTACATATATGTATGTGTGCTTCTTATAGCACATCTTTTTCCTCTCTTCTGAGCCATCAGTTGTAGAGTACTAGTTATTTTGAATATGTTCTTTGTCTATCATGTTGAGACCATATATTGGTGTTTACTTTGGATTGTTATGACAACATTATATATATGTATGTGTGCTTCCTATAGCACGTCTTTTTCCTCTCTTCTAATACATCAGTTGTACACCACTAGTCATTTTTCTTTCTCTCTTGAACCTAATACAATGTTGTTCAATTTTATATTCCTTCAAAATATATGACTGGTTGTCATCTCTCCTTACATTTGACAATTGCCTTCATGAGATTCACTAGTTTGCATATAATAGTATTTCATTTGCTGCATAATGATTCAATGCTTTCTTGACTAATTTGAACTCACAATTGATTAGATCACCTATGTTTGAAATGTTGAATGCATATGCCTCATAAATGTTAATCTTGATATCTACACTTTCTTGCAATAGTCATGATAACTATACATTGAGTTATTTGGCAAGTATCTCATTGAGCCATTGAACAACACTTGTGTTACCAACAACATTATGACTTCTTTGTAATTATGTTCTTTCTTCTTTTACAAAAACCATTGGTCTTCACATATGTAGCATCTTGATATGATCTAAATATATATGTGCTGATTTCTTTTCTAGAATTCACTACTTATTTTTCCCATGTGTGCTTCTTATTTACTCTTGTAGCTAATCTATGTTACTTTTCTTCCATTCTTCACCTAAACAAGAATCTTTCAAATTAAATGCAAGGTTTCAAATCAAAGGACTTGCCCTTGAGCATTCCATGTATGCTATGACCTGAGTTGATCTCTTTATCCACTATCATTATTGCTTTTCCTAAACATATATTACAAAGTAAAAGGTTTCGTATAACAAATAAGTTTCCCTTTAATACCTTATTCTATATCTATGTGTCTTGTTCATATATGATTCTATCTCTAATTTCTTTCATGAATCTTACATATTTTTTCTATCCTTTATGAAACTTCAAGGCAAGCAAAGATAGCATTATAGATTATTATGAGTAATCAACCATTTCTTAGATCCATTAGCTAATACCATCTTTTACACTGATGCAGGATTTGGGAGCTATCAAGAGGCTAACAGTGTTAGCCTCAATTGATAATGTAATTGGTAATTCTATGAATGTATGTAAAAGAGTCATATCAATTGTTATATTTTCATTGATGTCAAATTTGAAGTTGTCTAGACATTATGCTCACTTAGTAGAGTACCATATCATTTGATTGGTGAAGAGGATTTGAAGAAATTATGATGAAGATAGTATTGATAACTATGATATTCAATGGGTATTTGAATGAGTTGGTTAGTAATAATGTACTATTGGCTTGATTGTTTCACAATCATGTATTGCTGCAATGCATTCAAGAACACAAAATTAATCAAGTGACAAGGTTAATGAAGCAAGACTATATTCATCGAGTGACTACAGTGTTGTCTAAGTAATTGACAAAGTAAAAGAAACATTTAGTATTGCCCAAATGAGTCTAGTATTAACCAAGTTCTATATTCCCCAAGTGAATGCTATGTTTACTAAGTAATAGTTGGAAGAACAAGTTTGGAGAATTGGAATCTAAAGCCAACTTGTGATGGAAATTTGGAAAGTTCAAGATGGTCTAAGGCACAAGTCAAAGTTTGTTACAAGATCAATGACTAGAAAAATTTAATAAAGATATGATGATGGAGATTGAAGAAAGATAAGGATGAGCACAAATTTCTATGAAAAGTTCTAGTTTCTATGTGGTTAAGGACATTGAATATAAGATCGATGATTGTGATTAAGTGTCAATCAATGGAGGAATGTGGAAGCTTAGACATGACTATTTAAGGAGGATATCAAGACAAATTTTGTTGCAGATCATGTTGCTCAGTATGTTGATTATGTTGTTCATATTATTGTGAATGTGAAGTGTTGAGAAGAAGATCAAAGTGAGGTGAATTGAGCATAGCGGCAAAAAGAGAGGAGTGGAGTTGATGAAAGTGAAGGTGTGAATCAAATGAGTAAAATATTAGAATGAGAAAGAGAAAAGAATCGAGATTTGAACAAGTAAAGGTAGTTGCTATACTTAATAGATCATTTCTATTGTTACTTTCTAATCATTGTAGTAGAATATATTGAAAAATTGAGTAAACCTAACAAGTCTGTGAAGTCCTATATGGTAACATCGATTAGTGGTGTTTCTAAGTCCTTTAGAGTAGGCCACTCTTTAGACAAGATCAAGGAGTGATAAGGTCTAGATGATCTTTTGGTGAAATGCTCTAACAGGGTCACATTAACAATGTGTATGTAACCTTTAACAATTTTGGATCCTAGTAGAGTTCACTTTAGAAGAGTGAATGTTTTTTGGGTTGCTAGTCCCATGTGGTTTTTCCCTTCACAAGTTTCCATTTTAAAATCATGGTGTCAACTGTGTGAATGTTATTTGTGTTTCAAGTTGTTTTAATTTTTACTACAACTATAACTAAGTATCTACAAGGTTATAACTAAGCTATTGTACTGACACTCGGTAATGCAAAGAATGGTAAGTTAACAGTTTTGAATGAAGTGATAGAAAGAGTTATATGATAAGTTTGATGGTTACACTAAGTGATTGCTAATAATATTTATGATGTTTTATTAGTACTGAAAAATGTTAAAAGGGACTATAGGTTAACTGAATGTAACTAATTTACCCCCCTCCCCCCTCTCAATTATCTAACATGTAGAACTAGGATTGAACAAGAAAGAAAGAGCAAACCATTTCTCCCTATCCAAGACAAGACAATGATTGGTTACTCTTAACCACATTCCTTTAATTATTATATCTTTCCTTTGAGCTATGCATGACAAGAACATCAAAGACTCTTCCCAAATAGGCAGAATAAGATAAACAAAGATTTGAAGAAAAAGGTTACAACACTTCCTCTATATCCTTGTGACACTTGAGTCTAGGGAAACCAACAGCACTGTAGCTTTGGATACAAATATCTCTTGGCTTCCATTAAGATTGTATCCATTACTCATCATGTATCTAGTGTCATATTAGATAAGAAGGAAATTGGTGGACCTTATGAAAGAATGATAGAAATATAACCGAATCAAAGGGAAAAATATTTTTTACGTGACAAAGGATGTAGGGGTTATTGATTCTATAGATTTTAGAATTGGTGTACTCTACTTTAACAATAGGACTTAGTTACTATTTGAGGACTTTATCTTTATAGAATTAATGTACTCTACTTTAAAAATTGTGGTGTGATCATGTTAGATAACTGAGAGAGGGGGTGAGTTAGTTATAGCCAGTTATCCTGCATGCCTTAAAAACACTTTAATCTTTCAGATCATTAACTCAATAACTAGATCTAGCATCAATATCTAAACTGATATAAAGTTTACAATAAATTGCCACTTAATATATACTAAGTATCAGAGTTATCTTTAAGCTTATATCAAGTTTATCTTGTAACAAACTTTATCCTTATCTTTGAAACTTCTCAAACAATGTTTATTTTCATCAAATGTCAACCTCAGATTAAATAATTTCTTAAAATATTCTTCTTTCCATGCTCAGTTAACATTATATCTCACCCTCAAGATATGAAACTATGTAAAACAAGGAAACTACCCCTATTTGGGCTAAAGCCTGGTATCCTGGCCTTATTCCCAAAATCAACATTTTTTTCTGGATAATGCTACAAAATCGTATCTTGACTGTGGACAACCTCACCAAGAGGAGGAATCTAATGCCTAATAGATGCATTCTTTGTAAAAACATATCATTATACATTGTCACTTCACCAAATATATATGGTTGTATTTCCTATCTTTCTTCAAGATGATTTGATGTTTTCCTAATAACACTTCAGATCTCTTTGAACAATAGCACCTTGGGGATTATGGAGACATGAATAAGGGCTTGTGGGAATGGACTCTGCCTCATATCTGTTGGGGAGTGTGGAAGGAGCGGAACAACAGAATTTTTAGGGAGAAAGAAATTCATGCTAAAGTTGTCTTCCGCAAAATCTTTAATGGTTTATTAGAAAACTACACTACCAATAAAGGTCATAACCCTCTTCTAAGCACAAAGGAAATTGACATAAATAAGAGGGAGGATTGCAGATGGACTCTCCTGCCTAAGGGTTGGTGGAAAGCTAACTTTGATGGGGCTGCCAAAGGCAACACTGGCAAGGCTAGGGTGGGTAGAATCATAAGAAACACCCATGGAAAAGGTATTGTTGCTATCTTAGCTCCTCTGGTTATGCAGAGTAACCATTATGCGGAGGCATCTACGGCTCATCAAACTCTCAAACTAGCTCGAGACATGGGAGTCAGAAATCTATGGCCTAAAGGAGACTCCAAGGATATTATAGACTATCTTAATGAGAAGAATGAGCCTATGTGGATGATTGTAAATATTACTAAAGAGTGCATTTAGATACTTAAGTCTTTTTATAATATATACATAGCCATGAGTATAGGGAAGCCAATCAAGTGGCTAACAAGTTGGCCAACTGGGTAGTCAAGAATGATGAATTGAAAACGTGGAAGAATGGGCACAATATTTCACCAAAAATCTATGAGTTGATAGAAAGGGAGAAGATATCGGGCAGATCGAGAATCATTAAAGGTTAATTATGAAAGGTTACATGTTATGAGAATTGTGCTGAAATATGATGGGTAAGTATGATAACCAAAGCACGAAACACTTTTTTTTTTCCATCATCACACTTTGAGGCTTGATTTTGGGTATCAAGTACACAAAGTGAAAAGGTTTTTTGTGAAAACAAATCATATTAGAGGAAATAGCCTCCGAAGCACATCACTACTAGAAGAAAAGCTTTCAAAGAGAATGAAAACATGGTGGGGGAAAGACATAGGAGGGAACCTAAGGATGAAGCAGAGAAGTGGCACCAGCATTCTAAGGTGTGGAACTTTTTGAAAAAAGGTGATGTTACCACTTTCATTGAGTAGCTTCATGGATGGAAACCCTCTATTACGTGCAGTATGGTAAAGAGTTGGAATGAGGGGAATGTTAAGATTGATGGAATGGATTTCATGATGATGGAGGGGGTTATATCTGCGGTGACTACAATACCCATTAGTGGGAAGAAATTCTATAGAGATAGATGGATTTTTAGGCAAGTGGTGTTTGAATTTACCAAGAATGCAAAGGAAAAGAAGGCTTTAGTGAAGAGAGGCACCTACTATCTACCAAGCTCTATCAAGTCAATATGGAGGTTTGTGTTAAGAGTCATCATCAAGTACATTTCCCTTGACATGAGATTCGATCACCTCTACACTCATCATTTCCTACTTCTTAACCACTTCAAGTATGAGGTGAAGATTTCTATTCCTTTTTACCTATATTCCTCTATTAATGAGAATATCAACGACTATGGGGAGAAGCACATAGGTAATCCTGCCTTCCATGAGGGGCTTTTGCTATTAATTTATGATTTTTTTAAGGCTAGGACTATAGGGAAAGAAATTAAGAATAGGCAAATGGGGAAAGAGGGTAAAGCTTACTCGAATGAGTCAAGAGAGGATTATACCCCATCTGATACTGAGGACAGCCAAGACATGCATTCAGACACGGAGGAGGATGCCACCCCACAACACAAAAAGGGGAAAAAGAGAATCAAAGTGGAGAAAAAAGGGGAAAAGGATAATTTTGAACCTAAATAGGGCATTGAGATTTTGTTTGGTAGAGACTACAATGAAAGGGTGGAGGGCATGGACATGGAGGGAGATAGCATTGATGGGAAAGATGATAATCTCAGAGAGGAGGAATGTAAGGACAAGACAAGTGGAAAGAGAATTATCACTATTAAGATGCTTGCCAATAGAGATGAGGATTTTGAGGGCAAGCCTAATAAGAGTTTGAAAAGAGGGAGAGATATCCACTCTAAGGAGGATAGGTAGGAGGATGGAAAGGAGAGAAATGAGGAAGATGAGAAGCAAGGGAGTGAGGAAAAGAATGAGTAGGAATTTGATGAATTCGGGTCTAGCTAGTATACATGTATGATTTCGAGCAAAGACAAGAATGTGGTTTGGAGAAATTTTGATAATATTTCTGTGAGGATAGGGCTCAAGAGAGACATGATCAAAACTCTAGTTAAGGAGAATAAGGAGTGCAAAATTCAAATGGAGGAATTGATTGACCCTACCCTTATTATTTTGAGTGACATCACAAAGGAAAACCCTCAGATGGATATGATTTATAATGCTAAAAAAAGTGCTATTGATAATTATCAAACTACTAAATGGACTTTCCATAAAATTAAAGAGTTCAAATATAGAGTGGATAGATTAGAAAGAGATAATTGTAGCATGCAGATCAAAATAATAGAGGAGGAAAAGGAAATGAAAAAATAGAATGGAGGAAGTGAATAGTAGAGTTCAAACTATGGAGGGCACTCTGCAAAGAATTGTTGAGCAAAGCTATAACATTCTAAAAGAATCAAATGACAACATAAAGGTGCTCATAAAAAAACTTGAAGAACATAGGGCCAATAAGAAGGATAACCAATCTCTCAATAGTGGGAAGGATAAGACTCTAGAGGGTGGTTTGGGAAAGAGAACTAGATCTAGCACAGAGAAAAAGGATATCCAGGAACCTAAGAAAGATCTTTCAGACCTAAAAGAGGTGGCTAGAAGAATGACTGAGCTGGAGATTCGGGCTACAAAAATCCTTAGAGAAATTGCTTGAGCCTTTCTCTTGGATTTTTGGGCATGTCTTGGTTTTTTTGCTTTGCTTCCCTGTTTATTTCTTTTTTTTTTTGTTTTATTGTGGGAGGTTATTGTCTCTATCAATGGCTTTTATGCTAATGATACTTTAAGCACTTTGTCTATGTTTTTCTTTTACTATTGTAGGGTTGCAAGGCTCCATTAAAACATGTTTTCCTTGATCAAAAATATTACATCTCGCCCAATCAACACTAGACTTGGTTAATACTGAAATTGTTCTATTCACACTACACTTTCTACATATCTTCTTCAAATGCTTGGTGAAAACTATAGTAGCTCAGTTAATATTGTGTCCATTCACCGACCAAATTATCTTTCTTATACATGATCTCATCATACATAATCAAATCATGTAAGACAATCAAACGAACATTATACTATCAGAGTCCAACTCATTCAAGTGCTCATTGAATACTATAAACTTATCAATACCTAAATTATCATATTTTCTTCATTTCCTCTTTATCAATCAAATCCTCTTCATCAATCAAATGATATGGCACACTACTAAGTTAGTATAATGGCTAACCAACTAAGTCTTGACATCAATGACAACATAACAATTGATATGACTCTTGTATGTAAATTAACAACATTATCAGTCATGGCTAACAATCTCCCCCTTTTCCATTGATGGAAACAAATAAATACATAAGATATTACATTACATAATGAAAACATCAAATACAAGTGCATCTTCATCTCTCTGACTTCATTTAAGTTCTCTACAACAGGTTCAGTAGTTCCAACTTGGTGTCCACTTTGACATCTTCTCTCTCTTTAGTTGTACTCCTCTTGTTCAGCAACATATTCAATATTTCTAACTCTTCCCTTTGACAATAATTTTGCAATCACTCCATTCTTACTCATCTCCCTTACAATACTTCTCTCCCTTACTCATCTCCCCCTTTGACAACAATGCCAAAGGTAACTATTGTTGGATACAATTGGTTAATTGAGTGTTGTCTTTGATGTTACACAAATGTCATATCAGTCATCAGATAGAGTCTACCGAGCTCAGAAGGTAAGCATAGTAGTTTACAGAGTCTACCAAGAGTTGATGTATATTACACTGTAAAGATAGCTTCTACCAAGCTAACTTGGTTAACAAAGGAAGTTCAGTACTTACCGAGTTCACTCGGTGATCGAAGGAAACTATGACAGAGTATTTACCGAGCTGGGAAGGTAAGCGAAGAAAAGTTAGTGTTTACCAAGCTGGGAAGCTAAGCGAAGAAAAGTTAGTGTTTACCGGGCTGGGAAGGTAAGCGAAGGAAAGTCAGTGTTTACCGAGTTCACTTGGTGTCCAAAGGATTTTTGCACAATTCGCAGTGCTTACCAATCCTCACTTGGTTAACACTAAAGATCATTATGGTACAGTGTTTACCGAGCTGGGTTGGTTAGCGAAAGATTTTTGAAAATTGTGGAATTAAGGCTAAAATTGATTTATGTGATGAATGTAGCCGACTCACGGTATAATTATTAATAATTTTAACTTGTATTTAAGGCTGACTTGATAATCAGAAAGGTATATATGAAGGATCAAGTTGCGAATTCAAGGGTGCATGTGTGGATAAGATGTATGTGTGAATTGTGAAGGTGCAAGTGAATTTTTGAAGGATCAGATATCCTTGTGAAGCTACAAAGCTTTTATGTGATCAGAGAGGATCTAGTGAAGCAGAACAGAGATCTGTATCAGCAAAGATAAGTTGCATTATATTCAGATCATTCATTGTTACTTTCTAACAATTGTAGCCGTGATTTCAAATCTCTTAACAGAGTGGGTTTAATAGCCTTATTGTAAATCCTCTAACAAGGTAACAATTCAGTTGAATTGTTCTAAAGACCTCTAGCAAGGCCACTCCTAATAGGTTGATTAAATCCTCTAACAAGGTCACACCTAACAGTGTGTTTTGTAACCTTTAACAGGGTTGGCTCCTAACAAGGCTCACTTCAGAAGAGTGAAAAATAGTAACTAGTTACGTTGGTGGTTTTTCCCATATTGGGTTTCCACGTTAAATCTGGTGTCTCTAGTGTTCATGATTGCTGAATTGTTTTGGTTATCAGTTCTTAATAATTATTAGTATTTGCTGCATTATAAAGTTTTAGTAATTTGTAACTAAGATCAAGATTTTAGACATCTAAGGGACTGTGAAATGTTTTTGTGGTAACTGATTCACCCCCTCCCCCTCTCAGTTACTCCATTCTCATTTCCAACAATAAGTTTCAATTAGAAACCTATGAAACCTTGTAGTAATACCTTATAGGTTGCATATATAGATTTCATCAACTTTGTTACAATAACTTTCACAATTGTAGGAAACACTCCCTAAAGAGTGAACTCTTGCATCAACTCCACAAAGATATTTTGCCAATCCATGAATTTATGCAACTTGCATCTTCATTGATTGAATCTTGGATAGGGGAAGGACCCCTAGCTTACCTCTCAAATACTCAAAAGCATCCTTAGGAAATGGTTTTTTGAATATATCTCCAATTTCTCTGTAGACCTCACATACTCTGATCTTGCTCAATTCTCTTGAAATTTCTCCCTCAAGTAATGATACTTGATAGATGTGTGCCTAGTTTTTGCATGCATCACAGGATTCTTTGATATAGATAGTAACAGGTTTGGTACTTCTTCTTGCATATCTTCCAACGATTTCTTAATCTATACAATATTTGAACAATTAATAGCAGCATCGACATACTCAACTTCAGTAGTAGATTTATTTGTACAACTTTGTTTCTTGCTCAACCATGTAATCAATCTTTCTCCTAAAAAGAAAACTCCCCCACTAGTACTCTTTATGTCAACAACACACTTCAACATAGTCATTGTTTGTCAGATTCTTACAGGAATGAACATGAGGTTGGCCATCTTTCATGGCTAAGAAATGTGACCTATTGCCTTCTATCTAGATAAGGTTTAAACATGCTCTCAGAATTGAGAGTTTAGCAACCATAGACCAATCTAAGAATGAAATATTTAAAAGCTATACAAAAGAAAGATCTAAGCTAGAATAGATATAGTTAATCTATATTTTTGATATTTACTTATGCAAAGTAGATATGAACTAATCTAGATGATTATGCAAACTAAACTAAGAATGAGATTAGAAAAATTGTTCTAAATGTATGCAATGTAATCTGATATGAGAAAGAAAATTAACTATAATGAAAATCTTCAAATGCACAAGAATTTGAGTATTCATAATGATAGAGTTTCATTACTCAATCAATGCATCCTTTCCAAATGAGAGGCAGAAGGTCTCTTTTATAGAATTACATAACTAATCGGTAGTTGAGATTGAATTAGAAGAACAGTTCAAATTAGAGGAGAGTTGAGTTCAACTAGAAAGTGTCCATAATTCGAGGAGTTAACCGATTTCTTTTAGAGTGAATAATGTAATTGACTATTTTTTATTATTTTCTTATTTTAGTTGACTCACAATTTCCAATTTTGAACTGAAGAGAAGATTTGAAGATAATATTTGATTTAATAAATTAAATATGACATCATAATTAAATATTATAATTAATAAATAATTAAATTCAACAATTAGGATGAGGGTATTTAATTAAATCAAATTTATTTAATTATTTTTTCCATGTGTATTAGCTAAAGGGGGTGAATTTATTTAATTAAAGTGTTAGGACTTCTAATTAAATTAATTTGATTAGAAGGTTTATTTAGCCAAATTTAAGTTGTTGTTTAGGAATTAAATAGGGTGTGTGATTATTAAAATTTTCGGATTCCTTTGCAATTTGATACTGAGATCAAGTAGAGCAATTGGTCAAAAATGCCTAGTAAAATAGGAATTTATTGATCTAGAAATTGATGTTGAGACTAATGCACCGAAATTGGTTCAGAATGGCAAGGTACCAATTTTGGGGTATTACACTTAGTCCATACAATATTTGAACAATTAATGGCAATAGTGACATACTCAACTTCAGCAGTAGACTGATATATACAACTTTGTTTCTTGCTCAACCATGCAATCAATATTTCTCCTAAAAAAAAAGCTCCCCCACTATTACTCTTTATGTCATCAACATTTCCTTCCCAGCTAGAATCAGTATAAACTCTAACTTCAAAATCACCTTCTGTCTTGTACCATAGTCCATAATCTTTTGTTTCTTTCAAGTGTTTGAATATCCTCTTAACTACAATCATATGTGTCTCCTTAGTGTTAGGAATAAGGTGTCTCAACCTTGTATAATTCCTATTCTTATTATTATTTGTTTTGTAAATGTATTTTTGCAAATAATATCCAAATGTGAGTGTACATGTCTAGTTGGCATGTTGATCACTTAAATGTGTCGGCATCTTGAAATGTGTGAAGGAGATCATGGCTGAAATGGTTATGATGGATTCCTATGATGCGTAAGAGCTATTTAAGGAATGAGCTATGACAGGTGTAAGAGCATCTTATGACATGGGGCCTATTTGGGTGCCCAAGAATGAGTGATTGGTGTGTGTAAGAGAATATGCCAAAAATAGGTTGGTATGACAGATTCCCTTACACTTCTCTTGTGATCGCTATTTTTGGCGGATTCTATGACAAGCTGTCATTGCCTATTCAAGGGATGGACGCCCTTTTCTTGGTATTGCATCTACATGTGGCATTGTGCATGGTTCTTGGTGGTTGAGCCATGAAAAATTCCCAACTCCTTTGTGGCCATTTTGTTGGGTCTTAAGATGTTCATAAAAGTAGTATTGCATGTTGTAAATGCAAGAGAGAGGAAGAGGAGAGTGTGCAAGTACTAAGGTGATGCTAGAGTCTTCTATTGTTGTTGTTAAACTTGCATTGCAAGTCTATTGTAACCTTGTGTCAAAGATAATACATTGTGCAGGTTTTGAAGGGGTGGGGTTGTTTTACCAAAAGGTTTTTCCCCACCAGAAAATCTTTGTGTTATGTGTTTCTTTCTCTATCTATTTTTTGTATGCATGGTTGGCTGCAATATTGTTGTTTACATGATATTGAATCTGGAAGTGAAAAGATTTTAAAAGGATTTGCACCATACTTTCCTTAAGAGATTAGTGTAAGAAGTTATTTTTGCACCTAAGTTTCCTTACAAGTGGTATCAGAGCTTGATCAACTTTTGATCCTAGTTGTTGGGTAGGGTTTTTTGAGCTAATCTCAAGTTGAGTGGGAGTCTTGTGTAGAGCATCCTGAATCTTATTTGCAGATTAAGATGGCGAGTTCATCATATGGAAGAATGGAGGTGGAGAAATTTAATGGCACTAATTTTGAGTTGTGGAAACTCAAGATGGAAGACCTGTTGGAAGATCATGACCTATGGGAAGCGACTTCAAATGCTACAAGACCAGCAACTGTAGCTCAAGCATATTGGGATATAAAAGACCGTAAATCTAAGGATCTCATAAGACTCTGTTTAACCGATGTAGTCCTTCTGAATGTTCTAGATGAGAAAATCACATATAGTTTGTGGGAAAGACTTGGGGCCGTGTATCAGGCCAAATCTTTGGTGAACAAGTTGTTCCTGAGGAAGAAGTTGTATTCTCTACAAATGGAGGAAGGTGGATCCTTAACGGATCATTTAAATGCATTTAATTTGTTGGCTACACAATTGACATCAGCTGGTGTCAACTTAGAGGAGGAGGATCGTTGCTACACACTTTTGTGTTCTTTACCGGATTCATGAGACCATCTTGTGATGGCTCTCAGAAGCACTTTAGTCACTTTCAAAATGGATGATGTGGTGTCTTCATTACTATCAGAGGAGATGTGGAGAAAGGCTTCCATTTCAAAAAAAGAAGCCCTTGCTATTCGTGGGAGATCCATGGAAAGAGGGAAGAAAAATGACAATAAGTCTGACAATAAGGGTAGATCCAAATCCCATGGAAAGTCAAAGACTTCCAATAAGTCCAAGGCAAAATGTTGGAACTGTGATAAACCTAGGCACTTTCGTAAAGATTGCAAAGAGCCGAAGAAGAAGAAGAAAGGTTCAGATTCAGCTTCAGAAAGATCTCAAGAAGATGGTGATGCATTCATCGTAGCTTTGGCAGCACATGCATCTGATGATGTGTGGTTGGTTGACATAGGTGCATCTTTTTACATGACCTCTTATCAAAACTGGTTCTCAAAATATGAAGATTTTGATGGTGGAAAGGTGTACTTGGGTGATGATTCTCACCTAAAGATAGTTGGATGCAGAAGGGTCACTATCAAATTTCCTGATGGACGAGTAAAGGGAATCAATGTAGTTAAGCACATTCTAAGTTTGGCATGAAACCTATTATCTATAAGTATGTTGAATGATGTAGGTGTGCAAGTTTTTTTTTTGAAAGAAGGATGCAAGATGATGAGAGGATTGATAGTGCTTGCAAGGTGTACTAGGAGAGGTACCTTATTTCAGCTAGATGCATGTATTCCTCTATGTAATAGTTCTTCATCCTCACCATCTAGATGAGCAGTGAAGAATACTGTGGTTATTGGTTCCAATGGAAATGCAAACACTTTAGAAGGTAAGCTTCCTGCAGAAAAGACAATGTTGTGGCATTTGAGATTTGGTCACATTGGTGAAAAGGGTCTCAGAACCCTGAAAAATAAAAATCTCATTGAGGGGTTAAATGATTGCAATCTCGAGTTCAACTTCTGTGAAAATTGTGTCTATGGTAAACAAAATCATATTCAGTTTTACTCTAGTTCTCACAAATCTTCTGATATTATGGATCTTATTCATTCTGATGTATTTGGTTCTGTAAAAGTTCCTTCAATCTTCAAGTCTGTATTTTTTCAATCTTTCATAGATGATTATAGTAGAAGGAAATGGATTTATTTCCTTAAAAGTAAGACACAAGTCTTTAGTTGATTCAAGGAATTTAAAGCCCTTGTAGAGAATCAAACTAGTAAGAAGATTAAGTGTGTGAGAACTGACAATGGTGGTGAGTTTAGCTCAGCAGAGTTTGAAAATTCTATAAAGAACAAGGTATTGAGAGGCATAAGACAACTCCTTATACCCCACAGAAAAATGGAGTTGCAAAGAGAATGAACAAGACACTGATGGAGAACGCTAGGAGTATGCTTAGTGGAGTTGGTTTAGAACAAAGGTTTTGGGCCAAAGTTGTGCCCACTGCTTGCTATCTGGTTAACAGATCTCCTACATCAGCCCTTGTTGGTAAGACACCCATGGAGGTGTGGTCTAGTAAGAAGCCTTCAATTAGACATCTTCGTGTTTTTGGTTGTGAAGCTTATGCACATGTCCCAAAGGAGAAAAGATCTAAGTTGGAAAACAAAGCTGTTAAATGTATTTTCATCAGGTACAGTGCTGGTGTGAAAGGATACAAGCTTTGGGATCCTATGACTAGTAAGGTGTTGTATAGTACAAATGTTATTTTTAGAGAGCTAACATCTTCTCCTATTGTGCTACAACCAAATGAAAAAGAAAAAGAAAAAGATGATGTTCAGTTGCCTCCTACCCCTGAGAAGACTGAATAGAGAGACCATGTTGGTTCTAATGATGAGGAGAGCTCTAGTAGCTCTAATAGTTTAGAAGAAGAGGAAGAAAAACCTCAACCACAACCCTTGAGGAGATCCATGAGAAAAAGAAAGCAACCAAAAAGGTTTGGTTATTCTATGTTAGATTCTAGTTGTGCATTTGCTTTGATTACTAACACTGATGAGCCTAGATCTATGAAAGAGGCTTTGGGCATGGAAGATGCAGGTTCCTGGATTGAGGCTATGGATGATGAGATGGCTTCATTAGAGAAAAAAAATACTTGGGACCTTGTACCTTTTCCTAAAGGGAGAAAATCTTTTGGCTGTAAATGGGTGTTCAAGAAGAAATTCTGTGCAGATGGCAATGTTGAAAGGTACAAAGCTAGATTGGTTGCAAAGGGGTATTCATAGGTAGAGGGAATAGATTATGGTGAAATATTCTCTCCTGTTGCAAAGTTGACAACCATTAGATTTCTGTTATCTCTTGTTGCATCATATGATTTAGAGATAGAATAGATGGATGTGAAGACAGCTTTCCTTCATGGTGATTTGGAGGAAGAGATTTATATGTCACAACCTGAGCACTACATTGTTAAAGGTAAAGAATCCTTTGTTTGCATATTAAAGAAATCTCTATATGGTTTGAAGCAATCTCCTAGGATGTGGTACCTTAAGTTTGATGCCTTTGTGTTGTCAATTGGATTTGTAAGATCAAAATCAGATCATTGTGTTTATTTCAGAGTTGAAAATGATCACCTTCTTACTGTTCCATTATATGTTGATGATATGTTGCTATTTGGGAAGGGTAAGGGTATGATTTCTGATTTTAAATCTCAGTTGTCAACATAGTTTGAGATGAAAGATATTGGGGCAGCTAGGTACATCTTGGGTATGGAAATCAGTAGAGACAGGTCTAACAAAAAACTTTGGTTGAGTCAGAGTAAGTATGTGAAGTCTCTGTTGGACAGGTTTAGCATGGCAAATTGTAGACCATTATGTGTTCCTATTTCTGTGGGAACAAAGTTATCTATAGATGATTGCACTAGACCAAACATTGCCCAAGCAGTGGGAATCCTAAGTTGGTTTATGGCTAATCCTGGACGAGTACATTGGGATGCAGTTAAGCGAGTATTCAGATATTTGAGGGGTACATCAGATTACTCCATACGTTATCATGGTGACTCTTCTGGATCTCCACATTCAGTTTGTATTCATGGGTTTTTGGATTTAGATTGGGCAGGTGATATTGACTGCAGGAGATCCACCAGTGCTTATGTGTTCACTATGTTTGGTGGTGCCATCAATTGGATGAGCAAGCGACAACCTGTGGTTGCTTTGTCCAGTACAGAAGCTAAGTACATGGCTGCTACTCATTCTTGTAAGGAAGTTATTTGGCTTAAGAGATTATGTTCTAATGTTGGTGTTGATGCAGAACAGATTACTATTTGGTGTGACAGTTAGAGCGCTATTTGCCTTGTGAAGAATCCAACTTTCCATGCCAAAATGAAGCACATTGATGTGCAATTTCACTTTGTGAGAGATATGATGGAAGATGGAAAGGTAAATTTGGAGAAGGTAGATACTGTGAAGAATGTTGCAGATGCATTAACGAAACTAGTGGGCACTGAGAAGTTCAGATGGTGTTTGAAATCTATGGGTCTTTTGGCCTATAGCAGTTAGTTCATGTTATGTTGTTGTTGATCTTACAAGGTGTTTGACAAGTGGAAGAATGTTAGGAATAAGGTGTCTCAACCTTGTATAATTCCTATTCTTATTATTATTATTTTTGTAAATGTATTTTTGCAAATAATATGTAAATGTGAGTGTATATGTCTAGTTGGCATGTTGATCACTTACATGTGTCGGCATCTTGAAGTTTGTGAAGGAGATCATGGCTGAAATGGTTATGACAGATTCCTATGATGCGTAAGAGCTATTTAAGGAATGAGCTATGCTAGGTGTAAGAGCATCTTATGACATGGGGCCTATTTGGGCACCCAAGAATGAGTGGTTGGCGTGTGTAAGAGAATATGCCAAAAATAGGTTGGTATGATGGATTCCCTTACACTTCTCTTGTGATCACTATTTTTGGCAGATTCTATGACAAGTTGTCATTGCGTATTCAAGGGATGGACGCCCTTTTCTTGGTATTGCATCTACATGTGGCATTGTGCATGGTTCTTGGTGGTTGAGCCATGAAAAATGCCCAACTCCTTTGTGGGCATTTTGTTGGGTCTTAAGATGTTCATGAAAGTAGTATTGCATGTTGTAAATGCAAGAGAGAGGAAGAGGAGAGTGTGCAGGTACTGAGGTGCTGCTGGAGTCTTCTATTGTTGCCGGTTGTAACCTTGTGTTGAAGATAATACATTGTGCAAGTTTTGAAGGGGTGGGGTTGTTTTACCAAAAGGTTTTTCCCCACCCGCAAATCTCTGTGTTATGTGTTTCTTTCTCTATCTATTTTCTGTATGCATGATTGGCTGCAATATTGTTGTTTACATGATATTGAATCTAGAAGTGAAAAGATTTTAAAAGGATTTGCACCATACTTTCCTTAAGAGATTAGTGTAGGAAGTTGTTTTCGCACCTAAGTTTCCTTACACTTAGGAGTAGATCAAAATCTTGCAACTATTCTAACTGCATGTACAATATCAGGTCTAATGTGTACAACACATTGCAACTTCCCTATCATTGATATATATTGTGTCTCATTCACTTCAATAGTGTTGCCTTCCTTAGATAATTTCCATCCAGTGACCATAGGTGTTCCAACTAGCCTTGACTCATCCATACCAAATGTTTTCAATTTCTCTTTTATGTAATTAGGTTAGGTCACATATGTACCACCTTGTGTTTGATGAACTTGTAAACCAATGAAAAATTTGATCTCACCAAACATAGACAACTCAAATTCTTTGCTCATTTGATCAACAAATAATTTACTGAATAAATCATTACCACCAAATATTATATCATCAACAAATATTTTAGCTATTAGTACCTTGTTTTCATCTTCACTTCTCGAGTATAGATTGTTTTTATCACTTGTTCTAACAAATTCAATCTTGATCAAATATGAATGCAACCATTCATTCCATGCTCTAAAACAGTGCTTTGTTCAGTTTGCATACTTGTTGCTTCTGATTTGGCTGCACAAATCTTTCAGGTTATTCAATGTAAACCTCTTTTTCTAGTATTCCATTTAGATATATAAACTTAACATCCATTTGATAGACTTTAAATCTCTTATAAGTTGCATATGTTAGTAGTGTTCTGGCTCCTTCCAATCTTGCTATAGCTGCAAAGGTCTCGACTCTCACCATAATCAATTCCTTCTTCTTGAGCATATCCTTTACAAACTAATATGGCTTTGTTCCTCACAACTTCACCTTTCTTGTTCAATTTGTTCATGAATATCACTTGGTTCCAATTACATTCTTGTCTTTGGGTCTTGGTACAAGTGTGCATGTATTTTTCCTCTCAATTTGATCTAATTCCTCATTCATGGCATTGATCTAGCCATCATTATTAAGTGTAGCTTTCATAGTTCTTGGTTCAAAATCAAAAATCAAATAGGCATTGTCCTTCACCTTACTTCTTGTCATGATTCCAGCACTCTTGTCTCCAATTATTTGATCTTGTGAATTATCCCTTCTCACATACTTTTCTAAGACAAGTTTAGTTGTGTCATCTCCACGATGCACAAGTATCAGCTTGTCCTACATCTCTTTAGCAATAGCACAATCATTTACATTGTCAACCTTAGCATCATTCAGTGTAGAAGAAATCTCAATCATTATATTATTGTGTTTTTTCTTCCGATTCATCTTATCAACTTTCATAGGAGGGTTAGGAGGGGTTTACTAGTTATCCATAATATAGTGCATTGTCTCCAATCGTAGATAGATAAAAACTCATCATTCTTTTCCATGAGAATAAGCTCTTTTTTAGCTTTGGTACCTCTCTCTTATACATCTTCAAGTCTTTAGCTTATGTACCTTCAAACTTTTCTTTCAAGCACCATCTCTGATACCAATTGTTAGATAATTGAGAAGAGGGGTGAATTAGTTATAGTTAATTATTCTACATGCCTTAAAAATACTTTTCACCAATTCAAAAACACTTTAATCTTTAAGATCATTAACTCGGTAACTAGATCTAGCATCAATATCTAAAATGTTATAAACTTTGCAATAAATTGTCACTTAATATATACTAAGTATTAGAGTTATCTTTCAGCTTACACCAAGTTGCGACAACAAATGGAAAACATGAAATAAACTTGTAACATCATAAGCATTTACACAATTTGACACAAGTATTTGATGTGGAAACCCTGTAAAGAGAAAAACCACCTAAAAATTGGCAACCCAAAATTTTCACTCTTCTAAAGTGAGCTCTATTAGGAGCTAACCTTATTAAAGATTACAGACACATTGTTAATGTGACCTTGTTAGAGGGTTTTCACCAAAGATCATCTAGACCTTGTTCATTCTTTGACACTTATAAAGAATGTCTTCCTCTAAAGGACTTACAAAAACTTAATAAATTTTTACCATATAGGATTTCAAAAGACTGTTAGGTCCACTCTATTAAGAGACTTTTCTATTACAATGACTAGAGAGTATCAATGAAATGATATGTTAGGTTTAGCACTACCTTTCTTGTTCAGATATCTACTTCGCTCAATCTATGTCCTTTGATCCCTTACTAGTTGATTCACACACTTCACACTTCAACTTAGCACTTCCTTTTCTTAATCTTCACAATATTGTTCTACTTGGTTCACCTTATTCCTTCATCAACTTGATCAACTCAACCAATGATAATAAACATCATGTTTATCCTAAAAATAAATAAAAATTGTCATTCCTCTAGAATCTTCCAGGTTTCGCCTCTTAATCACAATCGTAAGATCTTCATCGAGTTCATATGCATTGAATCTAGGCACTAGGGAAATATACTTTCACCTTGAACTTTTTTCTTCACTTCAAATTGTTGAATCTCCTTCATTAGATCTTCTTTGAATTTCTCCAATCGTTGATCTTGTAACAAATTTTATCCTTATCTCTGAAAGTTCTCGAACAATCTTTATTTTCATAAAATGTTGGCCTCAGATTCAATATTTTCTTAAACTATTCTTCCTTCCATGCTCGGCTAACATTACATCTCACTCGGTCAACACTGAAATTGCTCGATTGACTCTACACTTTCTACATCTCTTCTTTAGGTGCTCAATGACAACTGTAGTAGCTCGGTTAATACAGTGTTCCTTCATTCACCAACCAAACTATCTTTCTTGTACATGATCTCATCATACTTAATCAAATCATGTAAAATAATCAAACCAACAATACTATCAAAGTCCAACTCATTCAAGTGCCCATTGAATATCATATGCTTATCAATACTTACATCATCACACTTTCTTCAAATCATCTTCATCAATCAAATGATATGGTACTCTATTGAATTAGCATAATGTCTAACCAGCTAAGGCTTGATATCAATGACAACATAACAACTGATATGACTCTTTCTATATGTTAACAACATTATTAGTTGGGGCTAACATGTCAATCCTACAATATATGTCTTTTTCTATAACTAAATGGGTTATATTTTTTTATGTTTTATCAAACTTTATCAGACCATTCATAATAAACATTATGATTAACAAACTTATCATAATACCATATAAATAATATAATTTTATATGATATGATACATGGCTATCTGATGTGATGATTAATTGTGAATTAAATGATATTTTAAATAGAAATGAGATGTATATATATATATATATATATATATATATATATATATATATATATATATATATATATATCTACTCTATTTTGAACAACATGCATCTTAAAAAGGAAGTGATCTACATGTAGCTTAGTAGGACAATTACCTCTATTAAGGTTTTATAGAAATCAAGACCGATGATCGTTGTGGAAGTCCTCATTGTGACAACTACATCTTGTTCCATTGCAAGGATAAAATAGAGAATATATATGACTGAGAGGAGTTACCTATTGAAAACAAACATTATTCCTACAAAAAGCTATATAGTATATGATGAAAATTTTGAAACCCTTTTTTTTACTCAATGGAATAATTAGTTTTTGGTCAGTTAGAAGAATTAGTCATATCTCTGTAGAAGAGTGACAAGTGTACAAATTAGCTCAACAGTAGTCATGATTACTAACTCTTAGAATCTCTATAAACTCCAAAGTGGCATTAGGTTGTGTGGCTTGAATGTTATTGGATTTCATGTAGATTAAAGACATGGGAGTAGAAATAAATTTATTTTATTATTTCTCTATAGTATTAATGCAAGTGAATGATCTATATCAATTTGAGTTTTCTTCATTGCTTGATATTACAACTTGTAAGCAAGGGCCACGTGAGGTGAAGCAATTCTTCAACTAGAATAGATTACACATTAGATCATATAGTAATAGTAGTTATATTGTTTGATAGTTTAATGTATTTTTAGTTAATCAATAGTTTATCAAGATGTTATATGTTCACCATCTTTGATTACTTTAATTCTATTAATTAAACTTATCAAGTGTGTACCTTTTATTCATACTTAGATTTTTGTTAACTCATAAGTAAGTTTACACTCACCTACAACCATTGCTATGTAACATGGGTTTGTGTTAGGATTATTGTTGTTTGCTTTGTTGTTTCTTTAGAATAATTACTTTCACAAATTGAATAGAAGTCTAGGAACCCTTTGTTGGACATAAAATGCTAGTATCATATGAGTATATACATCCCTAGTCAATAATTAAATGGGCCTCCCTTAGAAAAAAAGGTTACCTAATTGGGGATTTGTTTCTCCACTAGAAGAGTATATTGAATTATCTAAACCAACTAATTGTACATAATGGAAACCAAATAGAGGATGGATGGGAGCATTCATGTTATAGGGTAGTGGTTGTGTTGTTTCTTGTTGCAAGCATCTTGTTGTAGCATATGGATCACTTTGATCCCTTGCTGGTATATGTGGCTAGAGGAATTGTTCCCTTATTATTTTATGAGGTTACTTGTTACCCCTTATGCAATGCACAAAACATGTGGGACAATGTTGGGAATTAGGTGTTACACCTTTTATAATGTTTATTATATATTATATATTAGGTGTATGGTCCACTTAAGGGAACCTAGATGGGTGTGTATGAAAATGAGTTAACATTTATTGAGGTCACTTTATATGTTCTATGTCACGTGTAAGTGATAAATTAGCTTACTATTGAATGTGGGGGCAATGATTTATAATCTCATAGTCAAATGGTTTTATGTAATAACACTTGGTGGTTTCAGAGCTTGTTTCTATAAAAGAAACAACGAGGGTGGTTGTCTAAAGATGGCTAATTGGTCATACTAAGGAGTTTAAAGCATCTCTTGTTTAACATTTGTGAGGGTTTAGAGTATGAGATGAGATTTGTGACTACATGCTAAAGAGCTTGCAATTCAAAGGTGTTCATGGATGTATTTTAACATGCATTGTTGAATAAGACATGGAGAAAGGATATTTTTGGAGGTTAGGATTCCCCCTCATGATTTCTCCAGGGTATATTTTATGTCATGTTTGATGGGTAAGTTTTCTATTCTTTTGTATATGTATTTTGAATACTTGTTTGCATGAATTTATCTTATGAATTATGTGGAAAATGTCAATATGTGGTTGCATATTTCCCAACACTATTGTCTCTTCCTCTACTATTATGTCCCAACCCATCAATACCTATGTTCTTAGTTATTCCTTCACTATTATCAAATATCTTAATGTATTTTTAAAAAAAATTGTTGCTTCTCTCTCATTACTTAAAAGGATTTGACTATGGGGTTAACTTATATTCCTTTAATTTATGAGATATTTGCATATTATTTTGCAATAGACTTTCTTGCACCTCAATTGAATTGTATGATAGTGAAATGGACCCCATGACCTATATAAGAACATTTGACACAACTTTGAACTTTAGTGTCCCTCAATTTGAATTATAACGATAAGCTTACCCATATACAAGCATTCAACAAAACTTCTTTTGATTTTCTGTATAACTATCTTCCACTAAGTTCTAGGAACCAATCTAAAAATTTGATCATTTCCATTGCTTTATTTAAAGCGTAAGCCTAGGTCATTTTATTTTATTTCATTTTATTACTTAGAACAAATTAAATTGTTTGCAGTATATTTTGTTTTGAATCTAACCCAAATTACTTGCAAAACTCTGTGCACGCCAAAGTAATATGCTGGACAGGTTCTAACTTCCACGCAGATCTCTTTATCCATTGCATAATTAGAAATTTCCTTGATCGGAGAGCCACATTTGCAAAAATAGCGCAATATAAGCAACGGCCAAATGAAAGGATTAATAATTGTTTAATACTTCCAAACAGTGCTGACGAAGATGAGCAATCAACTTGAAATAAATAATTTGAATTGCTTCCTTACATCGGTGAATAGTTATGTTGTTGATGTCTGAAGTAAATTATGAAGCAAAATTTATAGAATACACATGTTTTAATTCATTCGTAAACGGCAACTACAGTTGTCCTTGCATTGCACAAATTAACATCCTTAAAGCTTTAATGAGATGAATCCTTAGTATCACGTGAACCAAGCAACTTTACCAATAGGTTCACGCCACTTGACACCGTAAAATGTTAAAATAGGAGTTCCCTAAACTGAATAGAAAATAAAAGCAGACAGAAATTTTAATTGCTCAGATGGAATCATAACAAAGAGATTGAATTTGTTTCAAATAAACTTATAACTGTACACATAAGTTCCTTTATTTCAACCAAGAGGCCTTTTGGTTCGTACCAGTCCCAAATCAATGTTGATTGAATAACATATTCTTGTGCTGAATTTCAGACCAATAACTGACAACAAACATTTGGTCATGCTACTAAAAAAGAAACAGTTCGTTGCATAGCAAATTGGAGACTAGTATAAGAAGAAAGAAAATGAGTCAGAGAACATTGAAAATTTCTAATGTTCTCAAAGAGACCAATTGTCTTCAAGTTTCATACCTTTTATATAAACTCGGTTTAAAATACTGTTTAGGATTGTTTAGATTTTGTATTCTTAGATTTTGACCTCCTTATCTAGATCAAAACTAAAACAACAGTTCAGAAAAAACAGGCTATGATGACTCAAAATACATAATAATCACGGGTAGTGAATGAATTTTTATAAGAATTTCTAGTTATTGCTGTTTGCGCATGTATCACAATAGAATGTTGCATATTTGTCTCGCTATCAGCTCAGTGCACATCATCATTTTGATGGATACTTCAATTTATACTTGACAAATGCTTACACAGAGAATCCAAAATGTGCAGAAGCTATATTATTTTTTTAAGTTTTACACCACAAATTTGAGGAATTTACTGAAAACAAAAATGAAAAATCTGAACAACACATGTTATAGCGCAAAACAAAAACCACAAGATATGCTACTAAAGCTGTTGCTCTCATCACCAAAAACTAAAAAATCTCATCATCAATTTCATAAACATATAAATGCCTGCAAGAGCTTAATATTGTGACCTATGGTGAACAACCAAACAGAATTCCTCTATTGGCCATAACTCTGATCTTGTTCATTCTTAGCTCCAAAAATGAAGAATTCCCTCTCCACTAGAACCCACATTGATTAAAAACATAAATATATATCAGCCAAGGAACAAGGGAATTGTTTGACATTGTATGATCTATTGCTGTGGCATCAAGTTACATATGTACCATTAATGATTAATGATTGCCATAATAAGAAATGTGTTAGTTTTTTGTGGATCTCTGATTAATAAAACTATTACAATAAATATGGAAACAATAGATACTCTTACTTGTATCACTGTAGTGCGGAGTTGTTCTTCAAATAATGGTGATCTTCAAATTGCTTATATTCAGAATCTCCTTCTCTGTATATTGCTGATAATGCAGATTGTATACTGAATATAATAATGATCCTGTATATTAGATTGCAGAGGAAAAGTACTGGAAGGTGTTTGTAATATTTGATATGCAGATCGCTGGGTCTGAGATGCCGTGTATTGATGTCATTCCCATCGATCTGCATTTGATATATATAAGTGTGCAACAGTTATGACCTGTAGAGTCATGACTCTACAGGGTCATGCCTCTATGGAGTCATAACTAATGATTAGTTAGCAGTAAACAATACTGCTTAATACAAGCAGTCGGCAAAGTCATCAATTCATATTACTACCATTGGCAATAACATAATACCAATACAAAGCAAAGCAGTCTGTCGATTATCTAATCTGCCTACAAGAGTATCAATCACATGTTTATTATAATCATTAACAACTCATATATGTGTGTGTGTGTGAGAGAGAGAGAACAACAGTAATGATTATCAGATAAGTATGATACAGATTTGCATATGACAGATTACTTCTATAGACGCTATACATCAACACTCCCTCTTAGCAAGGGAGAAGTAATATACTTTAGATTTTAGAATAGAATATCTGATTACTTTATTTGATCTTAACACTCTAAAACAGTGACTAGTCAAATAAAAAATCACCAAATGAACACTATCATAATGTACATTATGATCTCTAATTGTCCGAAACAATATCTAGAGTAATCATAATGAATATGTTATCTATGATCTCTAATTGCCCAAAGCAATATCTAAAGATGTCCATAGTAATAACATAAAATTTGTTACTCATGATCTCTAATTGTCCAAAACAATATCTAGAGATGTCCATGGTAACAAATGAGTTGGTTATCTATGATTTCTAATTGCCTGAAGCAATATCTAGAGATGTCCATGATAACAAGCCTATCATTTGCAAGATCGTCACTTTGCAAATAATTACCTTCTAAATAAATATGTCCATGAAAGTTCATCACCTTTCATTACATATCTAATGCGACTAAACAACAATAGAAGCATAAACTCACATGAATTTAAAAAATTTAATTCAATATTCAATATTACAAATTAATCATACCAAGTTTTTCTTTGAAGTATTTCAACTTCACTTTAACAAAGGGCTTGATAAAGATATCAGTTGTTTGCTCATTAGTACAGATGTATTCCAGTTGAATGATTCCTCGATTCACCATATCTGAAATGTAGTGGTAAGGAATTTCAATATGTTTGGAGCGATTGTGAAAAATCGGATTGGTTGAAAGCTTGATGCAACTTTGATTATCACAGTGAATCACAATGGGCTTCAAAGGTCTTTTGAACAAGTCTGCTAACAACTTACGTAGCCATACCACTTCTCTAGCACCCAAAGAAGATGCAATGTATTCTGCTTCGGTGGAACTTAATGCAACTGAAGTCTGTTTTCTACTGGAGTAAGAAACCATACCAAATCCTAAACTGAAGCAATATCCAAAAGTACTCTTACGTTCATTAGAACTGCCTGCACAATCAAAATCAAAATATCCATGAAGTTCAATGTTGACTTTATCATATTTGATTCTCATTCCAATAGTACCCTTTAGATATCTCAAAATGTATTTAGTTGCATGTAGATGTATCTTCTTTGGTGCACACATGAACTGACTCAAGGTGTTAGTAGCATAACATATGTTAGGACGAGTATTCATCAATGTTAGGAACCTGTGTGTTCCTTCTGTTTATTTTGTTAGAGTAGTGTTGTTGGACGCATATGCTTTGTAAGTCGTCCCGTGAGTATATTTTATTATCCCACATGCATAGGTAGTATTACTTTTCTAGATCGTACCCAGTATATAAGAATAGGTTGAGGCCCTTGATGGGCACGGACGAATTTATTGTATTGAGCTTGCTCAAAGGAGGTTACCCCCTCGAAGTGGCCTGCGATCAGTAGATTCATTCTGAGTTCTGCTATCACTTTGTATTCTGTTATTTCGAGCATTCTCACGATATTGCTATAAGGAGGTTCTTCACAATCAAATACATTAAAGATCCAATAATTTTCCTATAGTAAGTAGAATCTGTAGGTTCTAAATTGATCATATCATCCTTCAACTTGTGTAGATTTACTTCCATAGGAATAGCAGCTAGTTTACATTCCATCGTTCCAAATTTTCTCAAAATGTCAACTGTATATTTGCCTTCATTCAGAAGAATGTAGTTATCTTGTTGCCAGACTTCTAATCCAGGAAAGTAGTGAAGTAGACCTAAGTCTTAAATTTCAAACTCTGCTATGAGTTTTTGTTTGCATTTCTTTATAAGATGATCATCCCCTGTTATCAACAAATCATCAACATATAACACAAGAATGATCATATCATCACCATCTATTTTGAAGTATAAGTTAGGATCAACTTCATTTTTAGAATATCCTAACTTCATTAGATAGTTGTCTATCCTTTCATACCACACTCTAGGAGCCTATTTGAGACCATAAAAGGCTTTCTTTAATTTACAAATATGAGTTTTGTTGTCATGAGTGTTGAATATTTCGAGTTGTTTGATATAAACTTCTTTTTCAATTTTGTCATTAAGGAACGTTGTTTTGACATACATTTGATGAACCTTCCATCCCTTGGATGCGGCAATAGCCAAGATGATTCTAACTGAAGTATATCTAGCAACTAGAGCAAATGTTTTTTCATAATAAATGTCTTCTTTCTATGAGAAACCCCGTGCTACAAACCTGGCTTTGTACTTTTCAATACTACCATCAACAGCATGCTTGATTTTGGATAGCCATTTGGAAGAAACAACTGATTTGATCTTAGGTCTTGGTACAACATCTCATAAATCATTTTTTAATATAAAGTTATATTCTTCAATCATTGCTTCTTTCCAAGACTGATTTGAAAGTGTTTCTTTAACATTAGAAGGTTTAGTTTTTATAAGTTTAGTTAATAATGCAACATAACATGATTGATTTCTTATTTTTTTGCTTTCTCGAATCACTTCATTAGGTTCAACTTGATTTTCTTCTATCATTTTCTTAGCCCAAAGTGGCCTCTTTTTATTGTTGACATTTTCAGAATCTTCACGATTAGACATAGTGGAAGAGGATGGTTCAATATCATTCTCCCTCACAATTTATGCTTGTTGATTTTCATCTATTTCAAGAAGAGATTTGCTAATCGATTCATCACTGTTTCTAGTGATATTAAAGGTGATATTTTCTTCAAATTTTACATCTCTACTAATCTCAATGGTTCTTTGACCTAGAATGAAGACCCCATATCCTTTTGTTGTTTCACTATATCCAATAAGTATCCCCTTCTTTCTGGAATGTTCTAGTTTTGTTCTTTTCTCTTTAGGAATGTGAACATAAATAGGAGATCCAAATATTCTTAGATGGCTTAGATCAAATTTAATGCCTGTGAATACTTCTTCCAAAGTGGTGTTCTCTAATATAGAGTGTGGACATCTGTTTTGAATATAGACTACAGTGTTAGATGATTCAGCCCAGAAGGAAGTATGAAAGTTTTGATCATGCATCATTGCTCTCGCAGATTCAACAATTGATCTATTTTTATGTTCAGCAACTCCATTATGTTGAGGATTATATGGTACAGAAAGTTTCCTCTTAATCCCAACAACAATGCAAAAATTCTTAAAAATATCATAGATGTATTCACCTCCATTGTCTGATCTTAGAATTTTTATTTTTTGTCTTGACTGATTTCCAACTAAGGCTTTGAACTCTTTAAATTTTGATAAAACTTCAACTAATTCTTTTTGTTTTAGAAAATAGATCCAAATTCTTCTAGAGTAATCATCAATAAAAATTACATAGAAGAAGCACCCGTTAAGAGAAGGTATAGACATAGAGCTGCAAAGATCAATGTGGATCAATTCAAGAATGGATTTAGATTTATGAAAACTCTTAGAAAATGATTGTTTAGTATTGTTGCCTAAAGCACATTCTTTGCAAATACTTAAGTGATCAGTTTTGAGATTAGGTAAACCTTTTATAATTTTTTCTATGGATGACAATGCATGATAGTGAAGGTGACCTAGCCTCCTATGCCAAATTTCGGTGGAATTTGAAGTTTCATGACTAAGAGCTAGGTTTTGATTATTACAAAATTTATAAAGACTTCCATCTCTAAATCTGATAGAAATGGCTTGCTTAATATTAGAGTTCTTGAGCCAAGATAGAACTTTGTCCTCTTGGAATGTGATTCTGAATCCTTGATCAGCAAGACTAAAAATAGAGACTAGGTTTCTCTTTATTCTTAGTACATATAAAAAAAAATTGAGTTGTAGGGTAATTTATGAATTTAGGTAAATTAAACAAGAACCAATTCTTTTAATAAGATGAGTAGAGTTATCTCCAATGGTAACTTCTTCTAAGGATGTTCAGAGAAAGTTTCAAATTTGTCTTTAAAATCGGTGATGTGCCTGGATGCTCCACTGTCTATTATCCAAGTGTTGTGGTTTGAGTTTAATTCATTTGAAAGGGCTAAGTAAAAAGCATAGTTTTCTCTTTCTTCTTTCTCTACACCCTCTTCTTTGATTTCTGCTAAAGTTGCTTAAATTTTCTTCCTTGTAGGGCAGAAGTTATGAGAGTGACCAATTTTATCACATTAAAAACATCTAATTTTGGCCCAATCGCGTTGCTTATATGATTTGTTAGATTCCCTTTTGTTGTATTTGAATTTTCTTTTCTTGTTTGATTTTACATGAAGTGCTTGAATTTCTCCCTCTTGATTTGTACTTAAGTCCTCTTGAGACTAATCTAGATTCTGCTTGTGTGCATTCATTCTTTAATAAATCAAATTTAGGGAGTTTGAATCAAGAGCTTAAACCTCAAATAAATATTTCTCATGATAGAGGAAGACCTCTTAGTGCTATAATGTTGAGTTCTTTGTCATCAACTTGATTTTCCATTGTTGCAAGTTGATCTTTTAGTTTAGAAATCCTTAGAAAGTAATTAGCAATAGATTCTCCATTTTTCATCTTTATATATAGTAGATTTTGTTTTAAGGTTAATAATCTACTAATATTGTTGTTTTCAAATGTATCTTGAATAGTGGAGAACATATCAAATGCAGTCTTGAGGCTGGATATGGGTGGCAGAACATGATCTTTTATAGAATCTATTATAATTTTCATTGCTTTATTATTATGTCTTTTTCATGTTACTTTCTCTAATTCATTTCCAAGCATGGGTATGTTTGTTTCAATATATTCCTCTAACTCCATTTCCTTCAATATTATCATTACTCTAATTTTCCATGATGAGAAATTAGATGCACCATTAAGCCTATCTTCTAGTCTCACACGATTCACCATTTTAATAATGTAATTTAGCTTTTGAAAAAATTTGAGATTTAGATTTTAATTCTAAGTAATAACTTTTCTTATCATAATGGATTTGATACCATGTTAGTTTTTTGTGGATCTCTGATAGATAAAACTATTACAATAAATATGGAAACAATAGATACTCTTTGTATCACTGTAGTGCAAAGTTGTTCTTCAAATAATGGTGATCTTCAAATTGCTTATGTTCAGAATCTCCTTCTCTGTATATTGCAGATAATGCAGATCGTATACTGAATATAATAATGATCCTCTATATTAGATTGCAGAGGAAAAGTATTGGAAGGTATTTGTAATATTTGATATGCAGATCACTAGGTCTGAGATGCCATGTATTGATGTCATTCCCATCAATCTCCATTTGATATATATAAGTGTGCAACGGTTATGACCCATAGAGTCATGACTCTACGTGGCCATGTAGGGTCATGCCTCTATGGAGGCATAACTAATGATTAGTTAGTAGTAAACAATACTACTTAATACAAGTAGTTAGCAAAGTCATCGATTCATATTATTGCCATCAGCAATAACATAATGCCAATACAAAGCAAAGCAGTCTGTCGATTATCTAATCTACCGACAAGAGTATGAATCACATGTTTATTATAATCACTGACAACTCATGTGTGTGTGTGTGTGTGTGTGAGAGAGAGAGAGAGAGAGAGAGAGAGAGAGCACAACAATAATGATTATCACATAAGTATGATACAGGTTTGCATATGACATATTACTTCTACAGACACTATACATCAACAAAATGAACCAACAAAGTAGAGCTAATAAAGTCTGAATCGTGTAAGAGCAATTTGTAACACTCACACTAGTAAAATCAAACAGCAGACTTAAACAAGTAAATGCAATAGAACAGGACCTCACTTTTCACCTAGACTGCTAATAGTTTCCAAATACAGGAAATTGAATGTTAATCCTGTTGATGGTAAGTTGGTAACGGACTACTTTAGCAGAGATCTAAAATGATAGATGCAAAATCACTACTTGATAATCTCCAATGTTTATAATGTTATTATCATAAAGTAAACAAATTTCTTTATCTTTTTCACTAATGGCTCTCAAAATGTTCAGTGTTCAGAACAATATGTTCTACTTTTTGTCAACTACTGACATGCCTCTGCCAAGACCAGTCCCTTATCACAATTTGTTTCTGATTTCAGATAATTCCACCATCTTGATTTGAGTACAGATAATTTATATTGAATCAAACTCTTTGTCAACGCATCTCAAATTTTTCAATTCAAGCACCTAATAAACTGAATTTACATGTCCAATACAACATCAATAATCGCTTTGAAAGGAGTGCAACCCTTTATCTATTCTCTAGAAAATACAATGCCAGTGAACATTTTTCTCTCACAAATGTCCATGGTTCCCACTGAGAATACCAAACCAGATACAAGTGCAATGACTAATTACAACATTCCTAGCATGTTGAAAGTGTGAACAAATGATGTTCTACAAAATCTCTAGCCCAGACAGCTTTTGACCTGAAACAAGCTATATGTGAAGTGACCAATTAAAGTACCCACTTGCAACATATTAAAATCCTCAAACAAAGAATGTAAAACAACAAAATCTGAAATCAGGTTACCATTTACAATTTTTACGTCGATAAGTTAAATTGGAAAACTATTTGACCATTTGGTGTGGAGAAGCATGTAGTAAATTATTTCATAGTGTACAACAAAATAATTAGATTGGCATATACGGAGAAGAATTACAGGAATTTTTAGGTTTTTAGCCCAAATACACCATTATGATGTAAAATCTTCAAGCAAAGAATCTAACACAGTGGACCTGAAATGAGGTTACTACATACAATTTTTACATCAGATTGAGTAAATGAAAAAATATTGGTCATATTCCATGGAGTATATAATACATGATATGCACACTATAATCAGATCATTGTAAGCCTAGATGAATAATAGCATCAGTTTAACCCCAACAAATATCTATACCTGTTATCCCCCAATTATGAATCAGTTACAGATAGCCTTGCTGAGACTAGTCTCATTAATGCAAGAGAAAACATGTTTTTTTTGAATTTACAGAGCTCATCAGGCAGCAACATCATTCTATGGTCTAATCACAACACAAACCCTTTCAAGTATCTGATTTCAGATGATTCCTCTCCTAAACTACTACAATGCCAAATCAGTTAAAATGGCTATCTGAAAATGAGTTTATTTCTCATGTCATCATGCTTCTACCAATTACTGTTTAGATATGTCAAAATCTTTAGTCCAAGACTCTCAGTATATCAGCTTCAATCGGCAAGCATTAAACATCAAAAACTATACACTGTACAATTTGAGGGCAAGGTAGTACTGCCAAACCTTAGTCTGAATAAGAAACAACCTCACAAACTATAACATATGGGATTCTGACCAAGATGTATTTCACGTTGAACAAAGATTCAGTCTTTAATGACACATCCTTGTGGAACTCCACTTTGCCTCAGCAAACCATCTTTAATTTCCTTGTAAGTTTGAAGTTCATCTAATCCATCATTAGCTGTCTTACTGGAGGCCCTACTATGATTGGAGTAAAAAGTTGAACTGCATGGCACACCCCATTGATTATCTTTGCTAGGACACTGAAAACTTTCTTTTAAAGAACCATCCCTCAATATATCAGAACTGGCTTGTGAAAAATCTAAAGCATTTCCAATATGCTGCTGCAAAGGCGGTGCTGAATTGAACATCTCTATAAGTTCACCTAAAGCAGCATTCTGTGATCTTCTTGGTGTTGAGACAGTATGGCCTGGTACTTCCATAACTTCTTGTAGGCTTAATTTCCTATCAAAAGAATCAGCCCTATTTCACAAAACAGAAAATCATATGAATAGGGTTAATGTATAATGATATAATCAGCTACAAATCAATCATGCACCAGTTCACCATCTTTTAAAAGAAACCCATGAGAAATAGTCTAAAGAAACCCATGACAAACAGTCTAGATGGAGAAATATTTGAAAATCATCATATTGTCCAAACTCCAAAGTAGTTATGGAACTTCCAAGAACATTGGAAAAACTCACAACATATACCTGATAAATACTCAAAAACAATATACCCGGCTCAAATTAAAACCACTCAAACACAATATACTCTGCTCTAATAAAAACCAGTCGTATTGACCCTTTACATCAAAATTAAGAAGCATTAAAACAATGTGATTTAAATCACATTAAACATAAAATTTGCCTAAAAATAAAGATCTCTGATTGAACTTACACTTCATTTCAACTATGACTTCACATGATGACAGCAGCGTCTTATACCAGCTCTCCAAAAATATTCTCTGAGAAACTTACACTGCCTACATTCTTATATTGAATGACCATGAAGCCTCTGTGCATTGTACAGGCATATTTCTAGAAAATAATACTCCTTGCATCTTATCATGTTTTCTTCCTTACTAACAGAAAAGAAACAACGCTTGGTCAGCTAAGCATGCAATATTAGTAAGATAGCAGCAAAGTTACCTAACTGATGAAGCATCAGTTGCCCAAAGTAGATTGTATGCCCATTAAAACTTGTTTGCATGAACTTATCACGAGTGGTAGATATAAAATAACAATCCATAATCAATTTTCATTATGCTATAAAATTTTCCACTGTACCAAAAAGGTACGTCCCCAAAAAAATATTTAACCTACAAACAGTATAATAAATAAGCTGCCCCATTAAAGGGTTAAGAGGCAACAGTCAGATGAAAATAAAAACACCTCAAGCTTTAGAAGTAATGAGGTTCAAACAAGAAAATTGTCACACAAAAGGTTTTATCAAACATAACTTCAATAGGGCTTCAAGGGGTAATCCAAGATTGATCCCCAAGCTGTTATGTAGAATGGAAGCAGAGGAAAAAGAGGGATTGGTTGGGATTCCATTGGATGAGGCAACCCTTATATTGTCAATAACTCAAACTCGGAGCTAAAATTCATTACTGTCAGCAAACAAAGATTTGGGACAGCAGCAGATTTTCTATATCATTTTCATTTTGTAATTGAAACATGTGGCCTTAGGGCATTTTGTTGTGATTTTATATAATATAAATGTACATTGACAATGAAGGAATGATTTTTTGTTTTTTAGTCTTGACCATTATGTCAAATCTCAATCCTACACTGATTTTAGGCAATTAGGTTCTAAAAAGAATATAATGAATGCCTTGTTATACCCATGTTAGAAATTTATTTTAGTTTTAAAAATTTCCTCTTTTTTAATTGGCGTACCCTAAAAAATGGCCTGCTAAAAAAGCCAACTAAAAAATATACCCCTTGCCGCTTACCATCCCCATCCTAATGCAGTGCATTTTAGGCACTCCAGTTCAAAATTTGAATGCCATGGAAAATGAAGATAATATAGGGATCACTTCAATAAGTCTGACCTCAAGCATAGTTGCAGGGCCCAAGCAAATATTGTATTATAGTTCTTTACAAACTCTATTAGAAGGGCTACACAGCTATATTCTTTAATGAAGACTGAAGAAGAAAATGCATTCTTTGAGGCCAAACAAGCCAATGGTCATGCTCTGTTGCAGCTAAGGGCAGCATATAAAATTTATTGTCATGTAAATAGAGCATTTGAACGCATTTCAAAGAGTTTTAAAAATAGATCATCCTCTCCAATACATCTGCATAAATGTGGGCAAATTCAAATAATTGCAGCCACTACATCAGCTGAGCAATCTCTAAAGCTATGCAAATTTCCAAGCACATAAGATACAATGTTAGTTCTCACAACTTATAGAGCGTTCTACACAGCTTGAAACATAGGAACTATGTTAACAGGGGCATATTAAGTTGTGTTTACCGTACAGGGTAAAAGGATACTTATCGCATGTAGTACAGTAAGATATAACACAGAACAGATACTTTATTCATATACACAATATGCACACCAATGCTTACAGATACTTTATTCATATACACAATATGCACACCAATGCTTACAATATGACTATGATGATTACAATGATGATCCAAAGTCCCTTCCAGACGACGTACATATACTTTCCCGAAGGGGTGACTCAACTATCACATGCTCTTTCAGATACACTTCTACCCGTCGGCTACAATATAGAATTTGCTGACAACATCATCCCCCCCCCCCAAAAAAAGTAAAGTCGTCTCCGAACAACAATTACAAAATTACCAAGACAAATTAACAAAATGGAATACATTAACTGTGACTAACTATAACAAGATAGATATTTTTCCTTCACATCACATTCACATTCCTCCCATGCCTGCACCAAACTGGTCTCCAAAACACGTTGCATCTGTAGCCTCTACTAACACAATACTGTCTCCTTAGCCAATTTGACCTTGATAGCCATCCATGTCGTATTCTCTGCTTCCAACTCCTTGGTACACTGAGCCAAGTGTCGCTCTACTACCTCCAACTGGATGGTTAGCTCCTTCCAAGCTCTCTATGCATCCACCAAGACAGCCTCAAGTCCAACCAACACCTACTCCGAGTGCCTCAAAGCATAGCATCCCTCTCGAAAGGCTTGCTCCAGTGCTCTCTCCACCACTAGCACACAAACACTCTATGCCTATAGAAACTCCAAGTCTCATCAACTAGTCACACTTCCCACGACTGATAACTAAACTGACTAAGGGTCTAGGGGGGCAACGGCCCCATTGGGGTCGAGGGGCAGCGCCCCCATTGCCAAGACCAAATTAGCGCCTTCAAACCCACACAAAAGCCCATGGAACACACCATTTTTGTGATTTTCTTCCAATCTCATACTCTTTCTACTAATCGCTTATGTTTTCCTCACTGCCTGTTTATGTCTTTCCCTTTGGCACCATATGTTATTTATTATGAACTGTTTTGATTTGTCATCTTTTTTTTTTAAAAAACCTCCTATCACCCTTCGGTGCTCTCTCCACCATTGGCACACAAACACTCTATGCTTGTAGCAACTCCAAGTCTCATCAACTAGTCACACTTCCCACGACTGATAACTAAACTGACCGGGGGTCTAGGGGGCAATGGCCTCATTGGGGTCGAGGGGCAGCGCCCCCATTGCCAAGACCAAATTAGCGCCTTCAAACCCACACAAAAGTCCATGGAACACACCATTTTTGTGATTTTCTTCCGATCTCATACTCTTTCTACTAATCGCTTATGTTTTCTTCACTGCCTATTTATGTCTCTCCCTTTGGCACCATATGTTATTTATTATGAACTGTTTTGATTTGTCGTCGTTTTTTTTTTTTAAAAACCTCCTATCACCCTTCGGTGGTCTATTCGATCTCTTTCCTTGCTTGCATTTGATTTCTCCCAGACCGTACGGTGGTGTTTTATAGCTTTCCCACCCTTGCCTTTCTTACCATAATGCTTGATCTGTAGTCCCAGGTCATAAGGTGATCTCTCTTCTTTTATGCTTCCATGTTATCGTATGGTACTTTTCTCTGTGACCTTCCTGTGTTGTTCGTACGGTCATACAGTGGTGTCTGTAGGGTCTCTTCTTCTTCCTTTAGTCCGTATGGCTTTGTCCTTCAAATACTACCGTACAATGTCCTGTTACAATGTAAGATTCCTTGTTATAGAAGGTCGTATGGTATCGCCTATTGTGTTCTCAACGGTACGTTGTATGGTGTTCCCTTATGTCCGTATGGAATGCCCATATGCATTCATATCCGTACAGTCATACGACACTCGCCTTCTCACTACGGTACTTGTGGTTGCTTTCTCTCTAACCTTATGGGGTTGCTTCCTCTGTTGTCTTCCACCCTACTTTATGTTGTATGGTCTTCCACACTGCATATGTCATCCGTATGGTCTTCCACACTTCCACAGTTCATTGACTACCGTACAAATTCCTTCTTTTGTCTTTTGGATGGTGTACTCTTGAATTGTGCTTTAGTCCTTTTATTAACAGTCGTACGATGCTATGTCACTACAATTCTGTCATTGCTCCATTTATAATTCTCCTTTTATACTTATATTTACTTATCTTACATATATACATTACTAATTACTATTTTTTATTTTGTTTCTAGTTTGTCCATGGAGGCACGTTATATCTTTTATGATAGATTTTCAATTTCGATCCATTCATTGCATCGGAGATAGATTTTCAATTTCGATCCATTCATTGCATCAGGCAATTCCTTCCCGTCGAGCGTCCATAATTTGATTGCTCCATTATCGCCGACTTCGCAGATTTTGTACAGTCCTACCCACTTCACATTGAGCTTTCCTCATCTAATTCTGCCCATTATACTTTAAAACTAACTAGTCCAATTGAAATTTATTCAATTTCAAATGCTTGTCATGCCATACTTTTTGCCTATTTTGTGTAACTTTTGTGGTCCATTGTGCCTGCAATCGTCGCTCATCAAGTTTATTTAAGTTATACAATCTGTCCCTCAGGCTTTCCATATCTCCCAGTTTGTTCTTGATCGCGATCCTTAAACTTGGTACCATGAATTCTGTCGGCTGCCACTCCTCGTCAATAACTGTATTCTTGATTCTAGTACCTTCACTCCGTAATGCTGCAATTTTTATTAAGCCTTTCCTCTTTGTTTCCTATGCAAATTGTACATGTTTTCCTTGCCGCCAGTACCTTTCTACTAAATCTGTGGTGTGGTGTAACCTTTTCTTTCCGCGTGGTCCACTCACCGTGTACAGTACTGTGAATCTTTCCTATTTCTAGGTTCGTATGGTATGTTTTTCCTCTTGTACTAGCCATACAATATGTTCTTTCCTTCAGCTTTAGCTCTAATCGCCTTGCCTTCTTTCACTTCTCTGTATTCCTTCAAACATTCATTTTCCTCTCCTTTCTTACTTTCGTCAACCCTTAACATATTACAACTCGGAAAGAGTTCGTAGTCCTCCATCAGCCAATGGAGTAGGCCGTTCACCAAGTTCAGGTCATCACCATTAGATCCTCCTTCCAATCTCAATACTTCCTCTCCATCGGGTTCCATTCTCTTCTTCCTTTCATTGTCCCCTTCACCTTCTCCCTCAAAATCCAACGATGCTGCTTCCTCCCCTACCATCTGCGTGTGCAAGTCAATTACAAATCTTCGGCCTCCGCATTCCATGGATAGGGTATTTCGTTTCCAATCATGCTTCACTTTTGCTTGCACCAACCAACCCGTCCAAGGATAGCACCATAGCCTCTCTTTTTTTAGCGAAATGACCACGAAATCTAATAGAAATGGTTGCATTCCGATGGTTACCGGCTGCACCATCAAGGTTCCCAATGGCTTGATTCTGTGTTGATCTGTAGTAACTGAAATGTAGGTGGCCACAATGTAGATTGTCCCAACTTTTTCCATATATCCTCTGGTAACACATTTACACCTGACCCTCTGTCGACGATTTTGTTTGCAAGTACAGTTCCTAGGATACCCATCTCTACTACTGCAAGATGTATTCTCGTAGTGAGTGCCAGTAGCATTGGGTTTGTTGCAGTCGTTCCACTACCATCCTTTCCTGTCTCCTCCATTACTTCTAGGAGTGGTGTCATGTTCAGTATCATCATCCGCAACTGAGGCATTGTAAGGTCATTTAATTTTATAGGAATTTCCATTTGCATTATCTGCCTTATAATATTTTGTTTCACCAAGTTTCTCTTCAAGGTGTTGGCAATGTCTTATGTTTGTGATTTTTCTATCTCCATTTGTTTTTCCAACTCCATTCGTGCTTGCTGCAACCTCTTCTTTTCTTCCTCTACATCTAGGTACATTGCCTTCTTTGCTTGTTCGTGAGTGATGGCTAGTATCTTCTCATCACATGTTTCAATGCTTAACAAGTTCACCCCTTGCTTATGGCATTTCCAATCCTCGTGATCTCCCAAACCACACCATCTACATAACAATTGTGGTGTTTCCTTTGAGGTACAATCTCTAGCGAAGCGCCCCCAGGAGTTGTACGCACGGCATTGTATCATCGGCCATCCACTTGAGTCGTACTGTATCTGACTTCGGCCTCCATTATTGTTATTATTATTACCACCATGTCCGCATTGATTATTGTTTTGGTACCCTCCTGAGGTTGCATCATTATTTGTGTTCGTTCCTACTCCTGTTGTGGACACTTCCTGCATCAATAATACTTGTTGATGTCCCTTCGTCTTCATATTGAATGGGCATTCCTTGGTGGAATGTCCCGCAATCTGGCAGATATCACAAAATTGTTTTTTCGGGCAAGAGCCGTTTGCATGGCCCTCCTTACAGTCCATACACCACAATTTCCCCTTCACCGAGTCAAGATTCTTTTTCAGATTTTTAAATTCCTTCATCATCCATAGCATATCCTTTTGCAACGCTCGGACTTTCTTACTTGATTCTTCATCACTACTGCTACTTTCGGAAGATGAATCGTTTGAGTCCAATGATCTGTGCTTCTTCTTGCTTGTTTTTTGCTCTCTCTAGATCCATCCCCCGATTATATGCATCTACGTACGATGTTGGAGGTACAATCTTCATTTTCTTCTTTAGTGTCAGTCGTAGCCCTTCAACAAACCTTCGTTTCTTTAATCCGACAACCAGTGGGCTCTCCATCTTCCCTACCCAATCCTTTCAGCCTTCTTGCATATACACGATTCTTCCCCTACTTTGTACTGTATATTTCTACTACAATTTTGTTATCATCCCTTAGTAGTCGGAACTCTACTATGAACTCCTTCCTGATGTCCGCCCATGTAGTTGATTTCAAAGAATCGGCATCCACAAACCAATCAATCACTACATCCCGCAAGGTTGCTGGAAACTATCAAACCCAGTCATCTTAGTCCATTACACCGTTTGTCGTCCATATTGTTTCACGTCTTGCAGTGTCTAATCGGATCTGTCGTCCAGTCACCATTGAACTTCGGCGATTTTTCCTTTGGTTCTGCCATTACTATTTTCTTCTTAAGTGGTGAAGCTTGTTGCACACCCGCTTTGTTCTGAGTACTCATGCTATTCTGAGTACCAGTGTTGTTCTGAGCACCCACGTTCTGAGCACCCGCGTTGTTCTATACAACTGCGTTGCTTTGGACAACTGTGCTACTTCGAACAACCGCATTACCTGATGAGAAAAAATCTTCCTCAAGCAAAGTTGTTCGATTCTCTATCTGTATCCTTCGTCGGAAGTATCACTCCACGCTTGTGCTCCTTCGACACTTCATGTCGTGCGAGTTACTTCCCTTCCGTTCGGATTCTCTACCCTCGACGTATACAGATTAAGGAACTCCTCGCTTGTTTCTTCCACCAAATTCAATCGCTATCAAGTCTCTTCTAGCAATTCCTCGGCACTCCTTAGTCTGCTAGGTTAATGCACTCCCTCCGTCTATGCTCCTTCACCTTCTCAGTGTCCATAGGTAATCTGCTGAAACTTCTGTCTACACTCCACCTATTGTGCTAAAATTAAAACTTCCTGTGTTGTGCATATTTCATCCTTATCTTTTATCTTATTTCTATCCTTGTTAAGTAGATTCGGCATTAATCTTCATAACACTTCCTTCGTTCCAAGTTCAACTAGCAACAGCACCAAATGTTTGTCGTACAAGGTAAAAGGATACTTATCACATGTAGTATAATAAGATATAACACAGAACAGATACTTTATTCATATACGCAATATGCACTCCAATGCTTACAATATGATTATGATGATCAATGATGATCCAAAGTCCCTTCCGGATGGTGTACATATACTTTCTTGAAGGGGTGATCAACCATCATGCGCCCTTCAGATACACTTCTACCCGTCAGCTACAATATGCAATTTACCGACAAGCAGCTGGAAGCCCAAACCAGCAAAGAGAGCCAAGGAAGCTCATGCATATAATCCTATTTTTTTTAAAAGGCTAGCATATGTGCTTAAGAACTAAAGATCTGCTTAGCATGTTAAAACATCAAGCTCAGACAACTACACAAAGTTTATTGTGTAGTACAGCAAAGGATATAGTATAGAAAATGAAGATGAATAGACTTATATAAAATGAGAAGGTAATGTATTGTGCAGTCCAATCTGCATAGAATTTAGTAATTAGTGCAATTGATGAGTCTGTGTAGCATCGCAGCCCCCAATAAAGAAAGAAGCATGTGATAGGAACCTTTGAAACAATTGTTAAACATGGAACTTCTGATTATAACACAGCCTTCACTAATAAGCCCAGTGCATCAAATGTAATGTCCCTCTTTGTTTTCCCTTGTTTTTTATTTTAAATTATAACATCTAATGCACAGTTATCTTTGCACACTTAATTATTAATAAGAATTTCTGACTTTCAACTAGCTGACTAGATAATTACTCCTAAAGATTAAATTCATTAAATTGCACAATGAATGGTCTGAAATCTGTCCAGGTAAGTATCAGGTATTATTTTCTGTAGTATTATCAATTTTCTTCAGATCTTACCAGTTTGAGTCCTCTGGTAAGGGATTTTCCTCCACAAACTTCGAAACTAAAAATAATTGGTTTTAGTCCTTTAATTTCTGTTATGAGGGGTTTCATCCACAGAAATGAACCGAAGTTCATGCTCTAAAGGAGTAATAATCCTACTGACCAATAATAAAGATGTGTTCTTCACGTGCTACTCAATGACTCACTTCTCCATGTTTGGTGTCCGTGACATACAATGTAACCCTAGTATGGAGTACGTCGAGACGATGGGACACCAAGACGAGTTTACAAGATGGGAGGAAAATGGGCCTCATTTCCGGGACAGTGGGGGTACGGCCAAGGGGCAGCAACAAGGGGAGGGCAGCGCAAGGAGGGGTGTTTTATGGTATACATATAGAACTTGAAATGCTTGTTATGAAATGATGTTTTAATAGAAGATACAAAATTAAAATACTTGAACATAGCAAAACTGCAACAGTAACTAGAACCATTGAATATTCAACATAGTAACATATTACATACCAAATAGGAACATTCAAAAATCAAAGTTCAAATAGAAATTCAAGTACCCATCCCAGCGGCAACATGGTTGCAGAATGTCAAAGGTGGGTGTATTTGGGTACGCAAGTACCCGATGTAGAGACATCTTGGGGATGGGTACTTCGAGGTTTAGGAGAGTGCAAGTCTCCATGTTACACTAGTTACATATCTTTTCCCTTCAAAGGTCGTGATTTTTGACATGCCTCTTGGCTTTTTCTTAGATTAACCATTTGTTTTATATTATTTTATAATTATGTTATATTTTAGCTTTTAGGTTTTTGATATTTTAATTTATTAATATTATAACCTCATTAAAAAGGGGGACATTACAATTCACCTTTCCCAAGATTATATGTCCTCAAGCAATCACATACTAGGATACTCACAGAATTTCTTCTTCACTTGACCAAGTCGTTCTTGGAGATACCAAGATCCCAAATCAATCGTTAAAAATATCATGGATCTCTCTAATAATACAATGTCTTGTTGAACAGTTTTTTATTTTATGTCTTTGAACAATTTTGCTTGATGACTCCTATTGTCTTGGAAAGTTTCTTGAGTCACACCCAACTCTACTAAGTACTCTATCCATACAACTTTCTCAAAGGCTATTCTTTATGAACAAGCATTTCACCATTCGTCTTATGTTGTGCTACTCTGAGATAATCACAAATTGTGGAAATTGATCCAAAATATGTCTCTCCCTTTATTTGAAAAAGAGGATTACCTTCCTTGATCTTCATCAACAAAAAATGTCTTTTGATCATCTCTTTTTAGATACTCTTCAATTTTTTTAAAGGCTTCTCCAACTCTGTATGTGTCTTAGCATGTTTCTTCTCTTTAATTTTTTGTTTCAAGTATTCTTTTTAAAGGCCATATTTGAAGAATCTTTTTCAACACAAACTCCATCACTTGTGTAAAGTCCCCCAATATGGAGCCAAGGAATTAATAAGGTGAAACAAATATAAGAAGTAAAAATGCTCAAATGAAATTCAATTATAGTAAATTATTAATTGAGGACACTTAAAGTCACAACATACCATCTACCTAGGCCAACTTCATGAATAAAAAGAAGTTATCAATTTATAAAGTGACTTTATTATGAGGTCAACTTAAAATTATAACATAAAGTTGTGTTTTTGGAGGGAAAAAGTAATTAAAGAAATTAAATAAAATATTTCTCTCAACATAGGGAAGTGGTATAAGAGGGAAAAGGGTATTGTGAAGGCATTCTGGAGATTGTTATTTTTATTTTGAGTCTTTTCTGTGTGAGCTTGAAGCTTTGTTTGAAGGTCCAGCTAAACCCTAGGACAAAAACTTTGAGTCTTTTCTCTGTGAGCTTGAAGCTTTGTTTGAAGTTCCAATAAAATTATAAAACCCTAGATGGTTTGACGATTTGGATGAAAAAACTCATACCAGCCTCCTCAGTGGATTTGCTTCAGAATTCATAGGTGCATCGAATTGTTCAGTTTTCTGGACAGCTATCTCAGCATTGCCCATGACTTGGAGATACTCATGGTGCCATTGTGTGGATTCTCATTAATAGTTGGCTCTATTTGTGGGTGATTGTGTAGTAATAGCCTATTCAATTTGGGCAAGGATCATTCCTAATACTACAGTGATTATTTGTGGTTTCAGTTGATATTGACTCCCCCCTTGTATGTTGGTTGGTGCACGTCTCCTGCAGCAGATCCATTTTTTAATTCATCACTCTTCTTATACATGTCATCCAATCTTCTTCCAAGTGCTACAAATGATCATATTTCACAGTGGCTATGATTATATTGGAGAGTAATCATGTGGATATGTTGCATGTAAATTTTATGCATTTTAAGGAATTGTAACAGCAGTATATTTGATGTAACAGCTATGCATGATTTATGTTAGAATCATTTTCAATAGATTTGTCTTTGAAATCGGTCATGGCTTTGGAATTTTTATTATTTCCTTTGCATGTTTAGTTTGCATGTTATTTCGCAATGAATGGATCCAAACATGTAAAAAATCAAAAACCCAAATCAGATTTGAAACAATTTCCTAGTTCAGGATATTTCAGTGGTATCAGAAATCCTACTAGCATGTGAGCTTGTCAGTCAGATTTTTCAGTTGCATGTCAGCATTTTCAGTTGCCGGAATTAAAGACAGAAGATCATTACCTACTTTCCTCCCTGCTTCACTAATTAAAGAAAACTTACCTAGCTGGAAGAGAAAAACAGAGAACCTTGCAAAGTTAAGAGAAACGCAACAAAAGAACAGTCAGGAATTGCAGCATTTAGATGATGTGCATTTAAGGAAAACTGGGCACTCCAAAACTTCATCTCCATCAACAAGTACGAGGCCTCATGCCAAGGCAACCAATAATGCAGTTATGAGCAGCCACCATACATATTGCATTTTTCCTAAGGAGATACATGACCTCCTTTCCTTCGCACAATTTATTGGAATACCAAATCACGATGATGATGATTTGGTATCTACAAGTTCATATCAGCAGCAAAGAAAGAAAGAAGAATCAAAAGATAGAAAAGCAAGGATTGGGAAAGAAGAAAAGCATGCTGAAGATGTCATTGAAGTAGGTGATTGGGAAATTGTTAAAGTTTTAGTCAATTCAGATGTCTTTATCCTTTATATAGATGTGTTCATCATATATATATATATATATATGATTAAAGTTATATTACATTAATTATCTAATTAATGAATAGACTTCTTCATCATTATTCTCTTTATATATATAAGAGGTTGCTGCCAGTTGGAAAACACATACCAAATAATCATGGCAGTGCTTAGTACATTAGCAGCGATCCTCGGCAATTTAACATGGTATCAGAGCAAGGTTCAAGATTGCATTGTAGGTGGAAAATGTCTTTGTGATCAGTGACCTATGTTAGGTAATGTCTTTGCTTGGTCAAACCAAAGGATGTTTGATCTCTGCAAAATCACAGAAGCAGATCAATATAAAATTAGCACAAGAGGATACTATAATGTTAACATGTGCACAGGCATTGACAAGCATAAATTTAGATACAAAGAGAGGAGATACTAAGGGAAGAGTTGCGAACAAAAGAATACCAATTGGTTAGAAATATAACAATAGTAGACAACAAATCTCTTCCTTATCTTGGACGAGTAAGATGTGATCCAACATAGAAAGAGAGACCCAATGATTTATATGGAGAAATACTCTATCGATTGAAAAGGAAGGACAAACACGGGCATTATTACTATAGGAAAAACTATGAATGAATGAAAGGAAAGGATAATAAAACAAATAGAGAGTAGGGGATGATGTGGAAGATAATCACATATCTATAGGTGTGCAGTCAATGAATGGGAATCATTAGAGTTCTTATCATTACCAGGGAATAAGAAATAAAGGAGCACAATCACATATTTATAGGCTGACATAGAGAAGATACAGACAGTAAAGTCAAATTGATAGACAATACTGCCACTGTGGAGGAGTAATATGAGACTAATTGGGGACATGAATGAATGTAGTCCAAGGAAATAAGTAGAAGAGATTTGTTAAAAGGTACCCTAGCCGGAAAGGGATAGAGTGTAGACTCATAACGAAGACCCCACTCTTGCCACCCTGGCATTTTATCACCACAAACCACATAAGTATTAAGCGAAGATTTTAATTGCACAAGTCACGCACCAAAGATAATAACAATCACAATGACCAATGACAAGATTTTGACAAAGGTATAAACCCTCGGATAGAAGGAGAGAAGTCAAGTGGTGTTACTAAATGAAATATTATCATTACCATATTTTTTGTGATTGTGTTTTATTATAAATAGGAATATTGTACTATTAGTAAGAGCAATATACTTTCTAATTACAATGAATACTGAGTAGTCATGTTTATAGTATATGTCATCTAGGGAATATGGCAATTCCTAACATAATATGATCACTTTATTATTGTTATTGTCATTGTTATGAATGACTATCGGAAGTCTAATATAATCAATTCAATTAATGGTTTGCGGATAAGTCTATATGAATATCGTATTAGTTACATAATGGATAGAGAAAGGTGTGTACAAGAGAAGTAAATTGTTCATGTTGGGGAAAGAGAACTCCACATAGAGCATGTTCAAACTCAAGTAGCTATAAATCTACCATCCATTACGTGACTTGATACATGGAGAATATAGATGTCATCTAGAATTAGTATAGAGTTTAGCGAATGATACTTAAAGATTGCTTAAAGTTTATAACATGAACTAACCCCCGTGTGAGTGGAGATGAAAGAAATATATGTAAGATCATTTAAACTCATTTGGAGCCTATATTAAGGGGATTGTGGATGCATACAAACCTACCATCAAACGCTAATACCAAGGATTGGCATAGAGGATATTGCCCAATCGGAATTAGGAGAACCAAATGAATGAAGAAGTGCGATTTATGAATGAATACGATTTGCAAAGAATCAGACACTGATTTCCATCTTCAAAGATAAATTTGACTCTTGGTACTAGTCAAAGTGAGAAATGGGCCCCCGCCACCATTTAGACATTAGTGATGGAGCCACTTTTTTAAGGAGTGATTAGAATATTGGGCAATGAGATTGGTAAGGTAAAAACGGTATGATATATATTTAAAATTCTTGTTTCTATTTGAAGATATTGTAGTATAGTTATATATCTATATATACACTTAAGATAAGGATTAATTTAAAATCATCAATGATTAATAATTAATAAGATTATTTCTAATTATGGTTACACATTTTTTAGGATAATTAGTGTAATCAAAAGAAAATTTAAAATTATTAACAAGATTTTAATAATCTATTTGAATGAAATATATGTATATGTTCAAAGTATAGATTTTATCTATATTTTATTGGAAAGAGCTTATTTTGAAAATTATATTAGTCTCTCTTATTTGCATTTTCAATATATACTATAAGAGCTATATGCCTTGATCTTTTTCCTCCAAGAATGTTATTGCAAGAAAATAAAGATTGAGATTCAAAGGGACACTAACGTGTTATTAGAGTCAACCTTGAAAGAAAGGGAGAAGACTGAGGGTGTCATTCAGTTAACCTTTCGTAATCTCGGTCTTATTGATTTAGATGGAGTAAACCATTTGGAGATGGATACTCCAGTAAATTGGAGTAGTCAAGAGGACTGTAATTCATGAATATACCCTGTGACTGTGATTTTTAAAGGGCCTACCCCCTGTGTACATCATGAGGAAGTGATAACTTCCAAATGATATCACTTTTATCTGCAAAAGTTATTGAAAGGTTACGATCTTACAATAATTTAATTTTCTATTATGATGGATATCTTACGATATCTATGTAGATCATGATAGATTATACTTTTGCATGTGAATGTTTATATGGTACACATTATGAGAATGTATATGCACATACCTTATAAACACTTTTGAGAACTTGGTGAATATCATTGATGTTCTGGGAGGCCAGTACTTTTGATATCAGATGTGATACCATACATTTGAGTATTGGTGAATATCATGTATTCTAGGTGACCAATACTCTTGATATCAAATGTGATATCAAAATGATGGATATCTTCTGATCAAAGAGATCCTTAAACTTGTCATTCCTGATATTACAAATGGTGTAATATACGTCTTATGTTTATCTTTCCTAGCTAAGAGGGAGTGTTGATGTGTGACAGCTTCAATTAGATAAAATTCTATGTTATACATTTTGAGTAAGTGTTGTACTTAAATCATGAGAATATGGATCTTGTGAGACTTACAACTGAGTGCTTAGATGTCAGTAAATTGACTATCTTTGAGTTGTTTGTATAGATGCATCTTGGGCATGAGGTAAGTATCCATTTTCTAAGACTAACAACTAAGAGCTTAGATATCATTAAATTGATTATCTTTGGATTGTTTGTATAAAAGCATACTAGGTATTTTAATAACTAAGAGCTTAGATATCATCTCATTGATTATCTTTGGGTTATTCAAAATACTGATCATCCTTTAGATATCATCTCATTGATTATCTTTGGGTTATTCAAAATACTGATCACCCTTTACCTTTGTTTATCAAAATGTATTTATCCTTCTTGACTAAGAGAAAGTGTTGAAGTTTTAGTCAATTCAGATGTCTTTATTCTTTATATAGGTGTGTTCATCATATATGAGATATAAGTTTATATACATATGAAACTATGATTAAAGTTTATATTATATTAATTATCTAACAGAATGAATAGACATGTCCCATGAAGGGGCATGTCTCTTCATCGATTATTCTCTTTATATATATAAGAGGTTGCTGCCATTTGGAAAACACATACCAAATAATCATGGCGGTGCTTAGTACATTAGCAGCAATCCACGGCAATTTAACAGAAACAAATATTGAACCAGCACTTGAAAAGGAGCCAGCAAAAGAAGAGAAACTTAATTCACAGGTTACAGGGTATCCTGAAAAGAGCAAGAAAGAGAATGAAGGACAAATTGTTTCAGGAGATAGACTCATTCTAGGAGGAAGAATGTTTGAGTCCCAAGATGTACAGGCATCGTGCAGCCCTTAGCATCATAGAAAAGATTTTGTTGAGGATGTGAAAAGCTAGGACAAGAGGAAACACAATTTTGATTTCCTGAATGCAATCACCACCCTCTATCAACACAAGAGCAAACCATTGAAAACAGCCAGGTGTGAACTAATAAAAACATGACAAAAGTTGGTGATGCTGACCACCTGTTTGATTTCATTACAGAAAGTAAAGAAGAACATGAGCAAGGTAAGTATGATTACAGATCAACCTTAGAAGAGTCACATATTCCATCCTTGGGTCATGATGATCATAGAAATGAAAAATATGCAATCACGAATGAGCATTGTGACTTTATGGGTTTTATAATTTATTCTTAGTGGATCAGCCAATCATGAAACACTTTGGGGTGTTGTGGAATACATTTACATTACAAACTTGATGTGGGTACCCATTCCTTATGACATGACAGCCTTAGTATACGGTGATAAAAGTGATATAATATCTCTAGGTGATGATACTTCATGCTTGGCAACAAGACTTAATTAAGGTATACACTCAGAAAATTCCTGAGTAGAAAAAGAATAACATCATCATTTTACAGCTTCAGTGGATTCACCCCTTGAACCAAACCTTGGTGTAGTCAATATGCTTGATGGCATCGCTGATCTAGATTCATCTGCATACAGGGATACTCATGTGGTGTCATTTATGAACATTGTTCTGACTTATAACAGTGATTGTGTACTCTTGTTGACTTAATTCTTCACCCGCAAGAGTACTTACAAGTTGCTACAGTGTGTGGTTTGGTTTGAGGCACTTCTACATTGGGATTGTGGCAGTGTGCTTCATAGTTTTGGATCTTATCATATTTACATCAGTTCAGAGAAATGGAGATTCAAAGAAGGTGCACCAAGACTTCTTTGGGCTCCAAGAATCAAACGGTGTGCTTGATGCTAATTATATGTGATTTTGGTGATCAGGAAAACTTGTAATGTAGCTGATATGGACTTAAGAAATAATAAGGTGAAATAAATATAAGAAGCAAAAATGCTAAAGTGAAATTCAATTACAATTAATTATTTATTAAGGCCAATTTAAGTTGTAACTTATCATCTACCCAAGTTATCGTCGTGAATAAATTAATAGTGACTTTATATAGTGTCAACTTTAAATTATATGATAATGTTTCTTTTTGGAGGGAAAATGAAATAAAAGAAACTATAAAAACTATTTCTCTCAAAATAGGGAAAAGGCTATTATAAAAGGAGGAAAAAGGGAGTTGTTAAGGTATTCTTGAGATTGTTATTTTTATTTTGAGTCTTTTTTATTATGAGCTTGAAGCTTTTCTTGAAGGTCCTATTAAAACCCTAGGACAGTGACCCTAGACTGTTATGTAATTTGGATGGAAAACCCAGATCAGCCCCCTCGGTGGATTTGCTTTGGAATTCAAAAGTGCATTACATTGTTCAATTTTGTGGACGACTATCTCATCCTTGGATACGACTTGGAGATATTTGTGGCACCATTGTGAGGCAGACTCTCATTGATATTTGGCCCTAGTTGTGGGTGATCGTGTAGTAGCATCTCCATTTTGGGAAGTATTTGTTCAACATACAGCAACAAATATTTGTAAGTTTCATTGAAATTGACTCCCCCCTTATATGTTGGTATTGACACACCTACAGCAAAACCTCTATTTTTGCACTGGTCACTCTTCTTACATGTCATTCAATCTTCTTGCAAATGCTACAAATGATCATTATCTCATTGGGGCTTTGATGATAATGGCGAGGAATCATGTGGTTAACAGCATGTAAATTTTATATATGTTCTAGCATTGTAACAGCAGTATATTTGATGTAACAGCCATGTGTGTTCTATATCAGAATCATTTTCAATAAATTTGTCTTTGAAATCACTTGTTTCCTTAGAAATCTATATAGTTTCCTTTGCATGTTTAGTTTTCATGTTATTTTGCAATGAAATGAAGCAAAACATGTCAAGAATCAAAAACCCAAATTAGATTTGAGAAGACATCCTAGTTTGAAATGATTCAATTCGAATGTGTTTGTGCATCTAATTTCTCTTTCATATGTTTAATACCAACAATCTAAGTTATCGGTTCATGTGCGGATATGTGAACCTGGTATGTGGGTATGCAGAATTTTTTTTAGGGGTTTGGGTGCGTATAGATGTGTGTCAAAATATTTAAATACATATAGGTGTATTGTATATACAAAAAAATGAAATATACAGAACTGTAAAACTAAACCATTTCATAGTATGATACTTGATCATTGATCAGTGCCAAATTCCAAAGATTTATTACAAGAATAGATAAGTTGTCTATTATTAGTTAATGGTTATCTATTGTAAATATCTAGTTAGCTTTAGTTAGCTTTCACTTTTTTAGCTTTATCTATTAGAATAGAATATTTCTATTCTTTTTGATAGTTTCCTAAGAAAACATCGCTTTATTCTTTTGTATAAATTGACCTCTTAGTCTCTGTTAATAACAAGCAAGTATTTTACCAATTACTTCCGTAATATGGTATCAAAGCTAATACTTGAAGTTTTTTCGAAAATTCTATAATTTCTTTTTTGAAATTATTTGCTTCAAAATTTTCGGAATTTTTTCTGCAATTTCTCAAAAACCCGTCTAGGGTTTTCCGTTTTTTGAAGAATTCGTGTGTTTACTGTCATTTTTCAGCTGCTGAAAATCGCAGATCTAGAGGTTGTTTTTCTGCAACTCGGATCCTCATCATATCTGAAAATCACGAGCTAGGGTTTCAATTTTGGCATCTATTTTTCTGCAGTCAAAGAACAACGTTTTTGAGGGTGGAATCACAATTTTCTATGCTAAAATCTCTTTGCCTATGCTGTCTCAGGCAAAAACGCCCCTGTTCTGATCAAAATCGTCTTTTTCAGACCTGCAAACACCATTCTTCTGTTGCTTTGACCTTCAAATCCACCAACTGGTTTTTTGGCTCGAAACCCTAATTTTTGGGGTCAAAATATTTTTTTGTTTGCAAATTCTTGATAGGTTTTTCGAGAGCTCAACTGGGTTGTCGTCTGTTTTTTCTGGGTGCCTCGTTTTTTGTGCCTCAATTTTTGAGCCAACAAATTCCAAAAATAACAACATATTCCTTCTGGGTTTTTCGAGCTCTCTTCTAGGTCACTCTTTGATTCTTCTAGGTCTTCCATATTTTTGCCTCGAACAATGTGCCTTCACAGATTTTCATTAAAAGACATACCATGGCACCTCTAACAAATATTTTGCTCGAGCATAACTCTAAATTCAATGGTCGCAATTATGGAACCTAGAAGCAACACATCATTGCAATCTTTGAATATCGGAACACTGATCAACTTGTTCTAGGGGTTACAAAGCGTCTGACTTCTCCGAGTTCTAATCAAGATACATGGGATCGGAATAACTGAGAGGCAGTAATGCTTCTCAAGTTATCCGTGGCTGATGAACAGCTTTCTCAGATTCCATCCGATAAGACAGCTACCGAAATCTAGACACACCTCAAAGGTCTTCATGAGACTTCTGACACGAGCAGAGCCTTCTTTCTGAAAAACACACTATTTTCTATTGTCATGGATGAGCGGACCACGCTCCAGGCACACCTGAATCGGATTCAAGAAATCCGTGATCAGCTACTTGCCATTGGTTGCAAGATGGAGGAAGAGGATATTGTGGTAATCACTCTTCGGAGTTTACCAAAATCCTATTAGCATTTTATCAAGACTCTCAACATCACATCTACTGGTGTTGATCTAAAGTTCACTGATCTCTGCACCCTGTTGCTTCAGCAAGATCGGTGGAAACAACAGTTCGGTAGCAGGTCCAATTCCACCTCCACTGAGCAAGCCTTTGCTGCGAAATCCTTTCAGAAGGATAAGGGCAAGTTTCAACAACCATCTCAGTAAAAGTCTTCTGCTCCAACATCTGATGGTACCAAAAAGAAGAACATTCAATGCAACTACCGTCACAAGTTTGGTCACATGAAGGTTGAATGTCGGAAACGCTTAACTGCCCAGTCTAAGCAATCCAGTTCGCAACCCAAAGTGAACAGTGCAGAGCACACTGAGCAGGCAGAATTTGCCTTTTACACCTTTATGGCTAAGAGACCTGCAGATCATGTGAAGTTGTCTGCCTGGTACATTGATTCAGGTGCCTCTCGACATTTCACTCACCGCAGAGACTAGTTTATTGACCACCAGCCTTATTCAGATTCTGTTATTTTTGGTAGCCGAGAAGAGTACACAGATGTCGGTAAAGGCAACATTCAAATTCAGTCTGTTGAGAGGAATCTCATATTCCTTGATGTGTACTATGTTCCAAGGATGGAACTAAATCTACTCTCAGTCAGTCAGTTGCTGCGACATTCTCCACACTTGGCAGTCACCTTCACTTCACATCAATGCACCATCACTGATCGGGCGACTAAGTCTACTATTGCAGTTGGTCTTGAGGATCATGTTCTTTTCAAACTTACTAATTCTGGTGATTCTCAGGACTTAGCTATGGCTACTCGGCGATCTTCCATAAGCACACTTTGGCATCAACGATATGGGCACTTAAATGTGCATTATCTCTCACAACTTGCTCGAGATGAGCTTGTTCTTGGTTTGCCAGAGATTCAAACTCAACAGCTTCGAATTTGTGACGCATGTCAGGCTGGGAAGCAACATCGCACACCTTTCCCCAGTGGCGATTCTTGGCGAGCTTCTCAGGTACTTCAGCTTGTTCATGCTGATATCTGCGGCCCTATGGCCACTCCTTCTGTTCTTGGGTACAGGTATTTTCTATTGTTTGTAGATGATTTCAGTAGAAAAATGTGGGTGTATTTCCTTAAAAAGAAATCCGATGCATTTATTGTTTTTCAGAAGTTTAAACCCTTAGTTGAAAAAGAGTCTAAGAAATCTATTATTACTCTTAGATCAGACAATGGGGGGGGGATTTTGTTCGAATGTTTTCTCCAACTTCTTGGATACACATGGCATCCAACGCCAGTTCACCACACCCCACACGCCACAACAGAACAGTGTAGTTGAACGTCGGAACAGGACAATCACCGAGATGGCTCGTTCCATGCTCGAACACAAACATGTTCTAAAGCAGTTTTGGGCAGAAACAGTTAACACTGCAGTTTATCTATTGAACCGGTCACCCACAGTGGCAGTCAAAGGTAAAACTCCAGAAGAGGCCTGGTCAGGTTGCAAGCCAAGAATCAATCATCTGAAGGTTTTTGGTTCTCTTGCTTTTGTTTGGATCCCTAATGCTTCACACACCAAGTTGGATGCCAAGAGTCAAAAACTGATGCTTGCTGGATATAGCAGTCTTCACAAAGCCTACCGCCTAATTGATGTTGAGACATCTCATCTTATATACAGCCATGATGTAGTCTTTGATGAGCAGCGAGGACCATTCATGCCTATTTCTCTTGTTCCTGATCCAGCAGACCAGCCTATGCAGGCTCATGATTTGGGAGTTCGGCTTCCATTAGGTCCACCTGATGGAAGGGCTCCAGTAGCTCTTGCAGCTCCAGTTATTCCAGTGATACCTGTACAGACTCCTCTGACTTCTCCTACGGGATCACCTCGTTTTGAAGATGCTTCACCTGAGTTTGATCCAGCTTCTTCTGATGCGGATCCTGCTGATCAAGCATCTCCTAGTACTATTATTGGTCCTTCTCCTATCTGGCCTAAGTGGTGGGCTAAGACACTTGCTGATCTTCATGATGATGAGCTTGTAGATGGGAGAACTACTCGGAAAAAGAGCAATACTATAGATTATGTTAACTTTGCTCTTATGGCCAACATTCACAGTGCGTTTGAACCTCAAACATTTTCTGAGGCTAAAGGAATTCCAGAGTGGGAACAGGACATGACATCTGAACACCAGAGCCTGCTGAAGAACAACACTTGGGTCCTTTTTGATCTTCCACCAGGGAAGAAACCCATTGGCTGCAAATGAGTCTACAAAATCAAATACAAATTAGATGGTACTTTGGATAAGCACAAAGCTCATTTAGTGGCAAAGGGCTTTTCTCAGCTTCAGGGCATTGATTATGAGGAGACCTTTGCTCTTACTGCAAAGATGAGCACCATCAAATTAGTCCTAGCCATGGCAGCATAGTTTGGCTAGAAGGTCCATCAGATGGACGTAAAAAGTGCTTTCCTGAATAGTGATCTCCATGAAGAGGTCTACATGACGCAACCTCCCGGTTTCAAGGTTGTTGGTAAAGACCATCAGGTTCTCAAATTAGTAAAAGCTCTCTATGGTTTGAAGCAGGCTCCTCGGGCATGGTACATCAAGATTGATAAGTACCTCAGTGATCAAGGCTTCAAGAGGAGTTCTTCAAACTCAAATCTGTACATCAAGACTACTGATAGTGACATCATCCTTCTGGTTATCTATGTGGATGATTTGATCATCGTTGGCAGTTCAGCATCTTTGATTCAAGGAATCAAACAGAACTTTTGCCAATCTTTTGATATGACTGACCTTGGGCTCATGCATTATTGCCTAGGTGTTGAAGTTTGGCAACAATCTTCTGGTATATTCATCTCTTAGTCCAAATATGCCAGGGCCTTGTTAGACAAATTTCGAATGCAGGATTGCAAACCTGCATCTACGCCTATGGAGAAAGGTCTCAAGTTATCAGCAAAGTCTGATTCTCCTTCCGTTGATGATACTACATACAGGCAACTAGTGGGTAGCCTCATCTACCTCTCTGCTACTAGGTCTGATATTAGCTTCGCAGTAAGCTATATTTCATGCTTTATGACAGCTCTTAAGGCTGATCATTGGATGGCAGCAAAGCGTGTGCTTCGTTATGTGAAGGGCACTTCAGATTATGGACTTTTGTACTCTCGAAGTTCTAAACCTGAACTCAGTGGGTTCACAGATTCAGATTGGGCAGGCTCTGTTGATGATAAAAAGTCAACATCTGGATATGTGTTCAGTTTGGGATCCGGTGCAATCACATGGACCAGCAAGAAGCAACAAGCAGTTTCTCTCTCTTCTACAGAGGCTGAATACAGAGGGACTATTAAAGCAGGATGTGAAGCTGTTTGGCTTCGTTGGATGCTTGGGGATATGCAGATGTCACCAGCAGGACCGACTACTCTGTTTGTTGATAACGAAGGTGTTATCAAGTTAGCACAGAATCCAATCTTCCATGAACGAACCAAGCATGTGGATGTTCATTGTCATTACATACGACAGTTGGTTGAAGACGAGACTATTGATCTGCAGTATGTTCCTACCACAGATCAGACTGCAGACAGTCTCACCAAGCCTCTTGGTCCTGATAAATTTGTCAAATTCAGAGGACAGCTCAGTGTTCTAGATAGATTAACCATTAAGGGAGGGTATTGCAAGAATAGATAAGTCGTCTATTATTAGTTAATGGTTATCTATTGTAAATATCTAGTTAGCTTTTGTCATGTCCCCACTCTAGCTCAGTCTAGCAGAGACATGTGAGTCAGCTTATTATGGGGTCTTGTAGGCTGACAGGGTTGGATAGAGACCCAATATGGTTATTCAATGTTGGGGACTTGGTGTTCTGGCGGTTATTGATCAGTTGGGAGACGTTCCTTGTTTTTAGGAGACAGTTCCTATATTTATGGGGTTCATTTCTACTTTTTAGGAGGTATGATCATGCACAGGGTTGGGTTTCCATGAGTTTTCTCTTTGGGTTCAGTTTCAGAGGGATAGAGCTTGTTTCCTAAAATTTAGGAGCATCCCTAGATTTTAGTGATGAGACTGCCAGTCGATCCTTGATTTCCGACTTCAGTCACGGACAGGTGACAGGATGATTTTATGGTTTTTGATGTCAGTTGGGCATTTTGTAGCTATTTGGGTTATATTTTTAATATTTCCTAAGTTAGCGTTTAATAATTAAATAAGGCTAAGTTAATAGCCATTTTGGAGTAATAAGGGGAATTTTGACCTCATTTGGATGCATACCCCTTGGTGTGATAGCTCGTTGGAAAGGTCTTGAACTTTTCTAAATCTTTCTCTTTGGTCTCAGGGCGATTCAATGAACGGATTTATGTCTATGGAGAAAAAGGGTCATTTTTAGTAACATTGCCACTTTAAAATAAGACTTAAATCACTTTTGTAATCCAACGCCTTTTGGAGTCACTTTAGGGTTCGATTTGCTTTGGAAGGGGTTATAAGGAGATGGAGGCACCATTCCTCATTCATATTATGCATTTTAAACTTGTTTACAAATTTGCTCTGCTTGGGCGATTTTATTCTGGGACGCAAACCCCAGGGTATTTACTGGCTGGGACGTAACCCTCAGCAGTATTTGGTCTTGGAATTTTCAATGGTACCAGCTATTATTAGGGAAGGAGGACACCATTTCAGCTTGGGTTTGCAGTATTGTTTAGCTGGGCACGATTATTGGTACATGGGAAAGTGAGCCTTGCAGCAGTAGCCGCCATTTGCAGCACTTTGAAATATAGTGAGTCGGATAATCAGCAGCAGACATTTGCATGTTCACAGTCCTTTTCCATCAGCCAGTTTGGCGTCATTGTTAGGGAAAATGTACTGGATCCTTTATTTGGCTCTATAATTCAGAGATCTGCCTGGTACGATTTGTATCAATTCTGATTTTGCTGCATATTGTTATTTATTTTCAGACTCTTTTCATATCATTTGCTCCTCCTCATTTCTATCTTGAATAATCATCAAAAACGCAAAAAAAAAAACAAACTCTTCTGCATTTCCGTCTAGTTCTGCAAGAAAACTTTAATAAATAGGAAAAAGAAAATTAAAAAGAAAAAATATAATTAAGCTACAGCAGATTAGCAGCAGAGATCCATCAGGGATCTTTCAACTTTAGTTAGCTTTCACTTTTTTAGCTTTATCTGTTAGAATAGAATATTTCTATTCTTTTTGGTAGTTTGCTAAGGAAACATCGCTTTATTCTTTTGTATAAATTGACCTCTTGGTCTCTGTTAATAACAAGCAAGTATTTTACCAATTACTTCCGTAATAAGATTAATATTATATGCCAATTAATAGTAGAAAAATATTCAAATAAGCCATATCAATGATATCATATATGTCTATGTTCACAATTCAGATGAGAATCATTACAATCACTAAACTACAAAATATAGTTAATGAAATATGATTTAATATTCGCAAATCATTAAAGGGATTATTAAAAAACTCATTCATTGGATTTCTAGTGGCAGCAAGTCTAAGATCATCATCATCATTTGAACCCAAAGTGGTTCCACTCGCACTAGATGCACCATATGGTATTTCATCATCATCATCCACATCAACCATAACGGCTCTAGCCAGATCCTTAATGGTTGCATCCAAGTTAGAGAACTTAGGTACTACATCTCAAAGCATCACTGCCTCCTCCTTGCATCGGGGATCCTTAGGTGTCAGAAGATACAAATTGGAATGAATATACACCAAGTGTTCAGCTCTTTTTGTAGCCAATTGGTTGCGAATTGAGAGGATAAAGGAGTATGTACTCTAATTCCATTCAGCAAAAGAAGACCTTGCAACCTATAGAGAAAACCAACAAATTAAAAATTAAAAATTAAAAATGCAAGATATATTCAAGAATGTTAAGTTAAATTTTACAATACAAGTGGCAAAATAAAAAATTACTTGTCAGAGGATCTTGATTGCAAGAGGTTAAAGGCATAAACTCTTGACCATGGAGGTACCACCTTGTAATAGAATCCATTTTAAATTGGTCTTTGAAAGCACAAGGGGTATATTTTTTCCTAAGACAAATAATCCAAATTCTTTCCTAATACTTGACTCTACCTTTGGATCTTTAAAGAGTCTAATAAATGCTCACTTATACCCTTAACAACTTCGCAATCTATACATGATGGTACTCTCCCTGGGATAGAAAGTACTTGCAAGCTATAGTACCTTGGAGATATGACATATGTAAGGAGGTGCAATGGCGTGGTCATCTTGTTCGAACAATGAAGAACAATTGCTTTCTCCCTTTGGTAAAAGGTGTCTTTAGAATCATTCTCTCTCCTTTGCAATTCCACTTTTATTTTCTCCAACATTGTGCGCATGTTATCTTAGACATCCCCCGGGCATGGTTCATCTATATCAACAAACCAAAGCATAGACATGATAGCTTTGGTTAATTCCAATACATAATCCACACAAATGCACCAGTCACCATCCAAAACCAATGCCTTGACCTTTTGAACCTCTTTGAATTTGATTGCTGCTATATAACCCATTGGTTGCTAATAACCATTTGACCCAATGCCTCTTTCACCTTCACAAGTCATCTAAAAAAAATTGTGTGAGATGCAAACCATGTCTCAGCAACCTAAGAACATGTTAATAGTAAGTTAATAACACATTTAAATTACGTAAACAATGCAAAAAATATTTTATTCAATTATGTAAAACATGACATAAATGCAACTAAATAAATAAAAATTACCTTCAACAACTTCAATCTTTAAAAAAATTAATAATTGATTGTGATATATGGTGGTTTGTCACAAACATCTAGATCTCCTCTACCTCCTGGTATATTTCTTTCACTCTCTTTGTTTGAGTGCCAATTGCTTGCATTACCAATTTGAGAGAGTGTGTTGTTCATGATGTCCAAATATATGCTCATATCTTGCCTCTACAAAAGCACTTGTAGACTTGTAAACTTTTGCATTGTCTGTAATTACTTGGACAACATTTTCATTACCCACCATCTCTATGGAATCAATGAGAATCCTAGAAATGAACTTTTCCTCTTTCAATTCCCCTACAGAATCAAATGCCCTCAAAAACATTGCCCCCTTGGGAAACACGATAATAACATTGATTAATGGACAATTTTTGCAATCTTTCCATCCATGGAAACAATAGACACACTTGTTTCAATCCAAGAATCTCTAATTGGTTTTAGTTGGACCTTTTACAAATTCCCTCTCTTTTCGTAAGGAGGTGGTATGTACCTTTTCATACCTAGGACTTATGAAACTAGGAGGTGCACTATTTATTACTGACACCATGTCTTGCCAATAATCTCACCAAGTTGAATGGAAGAGCATTGGCATAGAGGCAACATGCATTTTTTTCTTCAGCAACATCTCTTCTCTCCATTTTGAATGCCCCCTCCAATAGGCCTCTCTCACAAGTGGGGATTTGTAGATCTTCATCTTCATCTTCCATAGAGGGCATATGCAAGAATGGATATTTGGAGGACGCAATTATCTAAGAGGGTAATGTCATTGTTTTATCTTTCTGGAACTATAACTATATTGTTTTTATTTTGCAATCAATTTGTCAACATCTTTTTGTTTTTTTATCAATACAGCTACTTGTACAACAAATGCCTCTTGTCTCGGCCCTAATATATACTAAACTTCCAAAGCCCCATTTGGTAAAGTTTCACTAAGTAATGAGAGTCATTATATTGTGTAGTACAAAAATTACACTTCCAAATAAATCCCCCACCTCCAAAAAATTGTCAAGTTTTTGTGGTATGTCTCCATAAAGGAGATCATTTATCAATTTTTTATTTTCAAGCTCCCTCCCCACCCACTTTGACTACTAGTCGCTGTTACAATCTATAAACAATGAACAAAAAAATTACTTGAAAAACTTCTTCACAAACTTGAAAAAATCCATCAAAAACTTCAAAACATTCATCAAAAGACTAAAGAATAAGGTTTAAATGCATACCTTAAATATTCAAATCTCCTTGGTGGAAGCTATTTGGCACTCCACAATCAATCTTCTTCAAATACAATCACCTCCCTCCAAATTATTTGGCTTTCAACGGCCCAATATGAGGTCTTCAGTCACAAAAGCACAAATATGGTGAGAGCAAAATAAGAATTAAAAATAAAATGTTTTTGTGTTTGAAGACCTAATTTTGGGCTGCTTTAGGGTTTTGTACAAAAAAAAAAGCTCTTTTATTTAGTTTTGGGCCCTCTTTTATACATTAGGTCTGCAAGTGAGCCTTCAACATTGAGGGTGCACACAACCTATATGCACCCAGCAAGTACCCACAAACGCCTATGAACTAGATGCACAACCACACTAGGAACAAGGCATGTGGATAGGAGCCCTGCAACATAGCCAACAATAATTGTAGATGTGAAAATGTCTTTACAATTTAATGCTAGATTTTTCTAATTTCTTCTTCCCCACATCTATCATGACTAACATTTAATGTCTCCTTGAACTCGAAAATCTGAGTCTCCTCACCATCGTTGTTCTCAAATGGACTATTGTAATGTTCAAAATTTTCACAAAAATGCCTGATTTCTTTTGATGTCCACTTCTCATTGCCAGGGCTTGTGTTGGTACCATTCTTGGCCATAAATATCTTGCTATGACTTGAAGGTCCAACTACTGAAATCCCAATACCATTTGTTGTGCAACAAAAACCCTCACTAAGGTCATCTACACTCTCATTTCTATGGCTTCCTATTAAACTAACACTCTTCGTATTCATTAAATTTGTAAAAGAAATTCATTTTTGGGTCTTTATGACTCGTCTTTTTTCTTCTTTTCTTATATTCCTTCATCTTGCATTATACAATTTTATAAATGGTAATTTATTCTTTCATAAATGGATCAAGACTTGAGTATGCATCTATGCACTCATCAAAATCATTAGTTGTCATTTTTAGTTCTTCCTCTTCCTGTGGCTACTCATCTCTAGGTAGAATGTGGACTGTGTAATTCTGGGTGATCCAAGTGGAGTTCTATTGTTTTGTTTTGATATTGAATGATTTAGATTACCATATTCTCCTCCATTAGCTAGGGCAAGCCTGAGGGGATTGATTGTATTGTTCATTTCTTGAAGCATTTTGAGGAGTAATTGTGTTGTTTGTTCATGTCTTTACATATAAGCATTCCACACATTCTTTCATTCTTTCTCTGGATCAGCCATCTTATTCTCTCTGGTTTAGTTGCTAGCCTCTTGTAGTACTGCCTCTAGTTTTTCTCTCCAATGCATAAACTAGATTTAGACTGGCAAACTGGCATGACTGCTACTCTTATAACATTTGTAATGTCTCCTATTTATTTTTCCTTTTTCTGCCTTAAATAGATATTTGAGGCTCATCGTAGTACTATTTATAATTAATTATAAATAATAATATAACTTCAAACTTATAATTTTGATAACTATTAACCCTAAGTTTTAAGCTTAATACAAATTCGAAAAATATTAAACTTATATTCTGCAGTAATCTTTCCTCCAATCTGCAGCTGTAAAGATATGGGTTTTCATCCATTAACCTGAAAAGAGAAATTGAGGGGTTTTGTCCTTAAATCTCTGATCTTTGAGGAGTTTTGTCCTTAACATTAAATCAACTGCAGCTACATGCTCTAAAGGAGTGATAATCAAATAAATAAATATTGCTCATATGGTTCCCAAATCTCCTCGTTTGGTTGTTCTTATATATCTTTTTCATTCAATGGTCATGAATTTTCAAATGCCCCTTGACTTCTAATTTAATTAAACAGTAATTTCATATTTTATATTTTAATCTTTTGATATTTTAATTTATTAGTATTATAATCTCATTTTAAAACAGGTAAATTACATAAAAGAGATCAGAAAGCAATAAATAACCCAGCATGGAGGCAGCTGGCGCAGCCATGTAAAACAATCGAAGTGTTTTGATATTTTAATTTATTATTAAATAATCTCATTTTTATTAGAAGGGGACATCATATAAAACAAGTCAAAATAGCAATACAAATTCCAGCAAGGAGGCACATGGTGCAGCCAGGCATAACAATCAAAGGAAAGAACTTTGAGAATGAGTTTAAGGATAACCAATACAATGTGACCCTCCAAATCATTGTGCATCTATGTATATCAGTAAACAAACACATTACACAGTACATAAATTAAGAAACATTTTAATGAGCACCAATGGCCAAGACCAAATAGTATGGTGCATCATTTCAAAATGATCCACAGCATAGAAAATGCCTTCCAAGGACTTCAAATTTAGCTCCAAACCAGAGTGCAGCCATAGTGAAATACGGCACTACATCTACAATGCCAAGCACAAGGTCAAAGTACAGACGTCTGAAATGTTGTGAAAACATTTGAATAGTAAGGCAAAACATTCTTAAAACATGGCACAACAATATATATTGGAATTACATCCAGTGCAATACAAATGGATTCCACAACAATGAAGAAAGCTGCCACCATTTATTAGAAGCATATCTATGGACAGCACAATGTAGAAGAGTGTTGACCTATATGGAAGAAAGAGTTGTGGATCATTTGACTTGGAGAGACAAAACTACCAGAGCTGCCGCCATATTTGGAAATGTCTGATGAAAAGGAAATTCATGGACAGATCAAATTCAAATGAATTCCTTTGATGTCAATAAAAGGGGTGGGCTATTGGATTGAACAGATTTGGTGTGGCATCAGTGGGGCCTGTGAAAGGAATTTGGCTACAACAGTAATAATAAAAACATTTTATACACCAAAATGAAGGTGAGCCCTAGTTCAATTAACAAAATGATTTGTTAAAAAAAATAACATCCAGTGAAGAGATAAAGGACGTAATTTTATCAATTTCATATGCGAAGGATTTCCTGTGAATGTCAAGATAATAATACCAGAGTCAAATATATTATATTGACCCTTGCAGTGATACAATCATGATATATGATAAAGTGAATCTGATTAATAATATTGACAAATGGGCAATATTCTAAAATTATAAAGTGAAAGCTTTATAATAAATCCACTACTAGTATTATACTCACTTCAATGTCTCCCCAAGACCTTGTCAACACAAGCGAGAAGAAAATAAATATAAGATGAAACTTGCTCAAGTTGTCCTAAGGTATCATAAAGAAAAAGCTCCTACTCTTTATGCCCTAAAAGTAATTTTTAGAGCTCGTATCAAAGAATGGGAAGAGAAAAAAAAATGTGTTAAAAATTTAGAATGGAAAGATGATATTTCAGCATGTAAAGACGTTGGAAAAGCAAAAAACTGAAGTCAATAAACACCAGATAGAGAATATAACAGTGGGAGGCATTGGTTTTCTTATTCATTTAGCAGCCATTTCAACTAGTATTGATGAGCTAATAGATGTTGGCAGGTATGGCAAGTAAAGAGAGAGATTCTTCATGCAGAGATTCAATATCGCTAATGGTTTTTGCACATGATAATGCCCTAATGACTTCTTCAGTTGTTTTCTGTTTTCCTCTCTTTCCCTCCTCTGTACTCTATAAATGGTGTCCAGATGTTACATTTGCACAAGGGAGTGGGTTAGAAAGCAAAGGATTGTTGCACACCCATACTATTGGAGCTCTACTTGTATTTATCTTTTCTTCGCTCAGATCAGGAATGTAATATGTTTGCTTGTGCTTGTTATTTTCTCTTATTCCTTTTGTTCAGGTAGCCTTTGTGTATCCTAAGATGCTATATATAATCTTCATAAGTAAAAGTTGTGGATTAATACATGAGGCTCTATCAACTTTCTCCTTTTGCTTGTTCAAATAAATGGTCTCTTATTGTTCTGTGAGGCTTTTTGCTGTATTCTATGTTAAATATCATTGTGCACATTGCTAGGACAATGTAACCATCATATACAGTGAATGGTCTCTGATCATTCACTTAAATTTGTTGTTCATCAGTTATTTCTTCAGTTCCCTCTTCCCTTTTCCCTGTAAAGTGATTTTTAGAGCTCACTGAAAATCACAGAGAGAGCAGACTTCCCAATCTTGAAGTTGTTTTGTGAATTGCATCCCATGTTCACAAAGTTTCACATGCTTGATGTCTTCAAGAGTGCAAGTGTATAGAGTGTGTAAACTTGACATCAACACATAAGTAAGAATGTATCTTTTTCCTAGAAGAAGCCCCAGTAGAACTGCTACTAAGTTATCAAAAAGAAGAGGCTGAACTAGGATTGTCTAAATACCCTAATATAAAATCCAATGAAATATTGTTGACTTTACCATTGGTTTAGTACTCTAGTCATCCGTGCATTAGATTGTAACTTAATAAAGGTTTAAAATTTCAATTTTCAATAATCAATGTCTTTCGCACTAGGCCATTTGTCATGAAGCATTAGAATAAGGTTTTAACATGTATGATAGCTGAAATATGAGAATCCAAAAGGCATGCTAGAATTCCATAAAAACTACCTGCTTCTATAGCCATCACTCTCATCGCCATCAAGTGCAAAGAGGCAAGACAAGTCTTCATCTTCAACTTCATTAGTAAAAGAACGTCTGCTTGATCCTCTCGAAAGTGTACCCCGCAGTGAGACATTGTCATCTTTCTCATCCTTGCAAACCAAAATTGATTATTCTCTCTTTGTCAGAACCAAGCAATGATAAAATTTATAATATTATATCAGCTAAGAAAAATTAAAATTCTATTTTTAAATTTGCAATAGGGAACTTCAAATTCATAGCAGGGTCAAGTTTAAAATAAAATCATGACATTTACAAAACATGAGGAGATTCAACTCTAGATCATCATAGTTTATTTGCTTCAAAGATGCACGACACAAGCTTGAAGAATGAAATGAAGGGATGTTACAAGAAGGTTGAAAAGTAGATTAACTGTGCAAAAAAATTATGGAATTTTAACAATGACGAGTAACATAGTACAAAATGTAAACCAACACCCAGCCAATGTAAATGCCAAAATGCAATAGATCAGAGCTTTACATTATTATCACAAAAAAATGTTACTAGTTCCCGAAATGTGATAGCACGTCATTTGTTGATACTGGACGATAGCTAAACTAGAGATCCAATAGGGCATATGGATAAACTTCAAGTTTTGAGCTCCATTCTTCATTGAAAATGAAAATAATCGACAGTCAATAAATTTTATCATGCCCACCTTGTGGCCCGAGTGTGCTTGTCTTGGAACAACTGAACTCCCAGATGTTGATGTTGAACTGAGAGCACTATGAGAGTAAACAGCCATAAGTTTAGAATTAGCAGAAACTGCTCGAGACAATGCATGGGCCTCCCTAGTCCAATTGCTATGATGAGGGAGAGTATTTCTGCTTTGATCCATATTCTGAGGAAGACTTCCTGTTCGTAGAAGCCCTTGGGACACACTTTCATTTGATAGGCGACTCCGCATAGGGGGTGAGGGAGAAGGGGAAGCAAAGCGATCCAAATTGCTATGGCTTCTTTGAGGCGTCACCGGGAGCGGTGGTGTACGAGAGCTGATAAAGGTGCCATGGTAATTGGGACTAGGGCCCGTTGGGATCATGCTAAACCGATGCGACGGGGATCGCTGTGGCGCTGTGGATGGAAGCATAATTTTGTTAATACCCCCACTCCAGCTATGGCATCTTCCGAATCCCGTAGTTTTAAAAGCAGGAGAGCTTGGCGCAGACAAAATATTGTGTTTGCCCCTCGAAGTGCCATGAAACCTCCTCTCGGAACCAGGGCTCCCACAATAATCTGGAATTAGCTGTGTTATAGGGCTTTCCGGCCTATCAACTTCGCTGCCAGGTCTGCCAATAAGGTTTGATAAGTACGAAACAGAAAGACAAAGCTTACCACACTGTGTCTCCACAGGGGTAAAATTATGATTTTCCATTATTCCCTTTGAAAGGTTCGTTGGAGAGGCAGAAATTCTGTACGTTAGTTTCCTTGTATTGTGAGTCGGAGGGCTTTTCTGCAGGTCTCTAAATACCCTATATGCAGGCAACAGCCTTGTTGTGCAGTACAGAGACCGAAGAAGTATCACTGCCTTCTTGTAAAGCACTGACCTTTGCATATCAATATGTAGAGCAGAGGAAGATGCATTCAAGGCATATTGCACAGTCCATCTCTCCAAAATCAAACCCCTGGAAAATTGCCCACCTGGTCGTGATACGGAACATCCATCAGACCCAGCCAAAAGTATATCCACAAACATTGGCTCTGTTGTGGGGATTTTACTCCATGGCTCTAAGCTGAGGGGCTTTGCAATGTCTGTTAGACCTACATTCAAATTGAACCATTTGTCCCTATCCCTCATTGGTGAAGAAGGCTTTGAATAAGAATCTGAAGATAAGGATGACTTCAATACAGAGTGAATTCTAGACACCAAAATTACCTGCACCACCTTACGAAAGAATTCTAAAATAATCTGCTGGATTTTTTCAGGCTCCCCCATGGTCAGATGCACTAGCTCAAACAATAAGATTTAATGCTCACCAATCAACAATTAATTGCCTTCTAATGAAAAGGCAATTTATGTTACAGTCTCCAGCCCTGCCGAATCCTTAGACCCTGATCAATTTTTCAACTCAGCATGCCTCACAGTCATCTATACCGTGCCCATCCAATAGCCAAAAGCAACAAAAATACTCTCTGAAGAAACATCCGACTACAAGAAGCTACAAACAAAATTATCATCCCTCTGCTCTTTATTCAAATTAGAGCTCCAAAATCCAAAGTTACTAAGAAAACGATCTACAGAAAAAAAAAGTGCTGAAACCCCCTAAGTGCAGCACTACTCAGATCGTCCAATTTCGTTCACTTTTAACCAAACAACTCAATTTGCAGAAATTGAACACAAAACAGACCGTCAAGAAAAAACATAAATACCCTCGGCGAATCCAATCCACCTCGCTCAGCGGCTAAAACAAACTCAACTGCCACCTGATCCCAAATTAGTGCCAATCAACAATGCAAACACTCCAAACAAAAGTAAAACCGCCACCTATATCACCAACTCCAATACTCGAGAAATCCCAACAAACACTTCAGTTGCAGAAACTTTATACAAGAAACAAAACCAGAATAAATCCCAAAATTGCAAAAACCTCAGATACGCAAAAATCGACTCTCCCCAATCCAACATGGGACCTGCAACCGAAGCCTAAAAACCAAAACTAGCTGCCAAAATCCCCTCGCAAAACATTCACTGATATCGCCCTTCCGGAATGCATAAAATTAGCTGCCAGCAATTCGATCACAAAAAAGGGGTTTAACCAAATCAAATTAGAAAAGGCTTTGAATAAGAATCTGAAGATAAGGATGACTTCAATACACTGAATTCAGCTCTTAAATTTGTACACTGCGAACTAAATTTACAAAAATAAATGAATAGCATGAACTAAACACTTATTTCAGTCCAGTCCAGCTTCTCTGAAAGCATCCGTCAGAGATTTCCACTTCTATTGAAGTCAACATCAAACAATTCTCCCTTCTGTCACAAATTTCACGAAATTCTTCCCCCGTGAATTAAATTCCAGGTTAACTGTGAAAGAGGAATTACGTTGTAGGGTTTGAAGAAGAAATCAAGCGGAAGAAGAGAGGAGAAGTGGAGAAAGAAGAGAAATACATACCGTGGGGGAAAAAGGGGATATTTATAATTGCCCAAAGATTCGATTTTTCAAAGATTCAAATGCAGGCTTCTAGCCCGATTGTCTGCCACGTGGACGCTTGGGCACCCTGCATCACTTCCCGAGAAGCCGTTTATCGCGTGGGTTTCTGCTGACATGTCCCACTGTACTAGGAGATTGGGGGCTTCTGTTTTCACGTGGATTTGGTTTGGTGGCCAAACTGGAGAGACTTTATAAAATAAATAAATAATTGGGATATATATCTAGAGATTCTCATATTTTAAATAGATTATAGTATGTTTGTCAATGTACATATGAGTTATTTTACTATAAGTAGACTTTAAAAATCTTTCAAATTCTCTATTAAAAAAACTAATCAAGAATTACTTTATTCTAGGTGTAACATCATATTTTTTATTCATAAACAATAAATTAAATTAGTTTAATCTATATGAATGTGGTGGTACTTCATGGTAAGATATAGTATAGAATAGATGAATTTTCAAGATATATGAGATCAAGAATAATCTATGGGATTGTAAATTTTGTTAGTTTAGTATTGTGAAGCACCTATCATTTAGTTTAGTAACGAATTCATTCTTTCTTTCCACGCAATCTTCATTGAATAGATTTTGAAAAGTAGTTGTCAATCAATTTTCATAAAGGGCAACACTTGATGAAGGCTTTGCAAATGGAGTAGCAAGTTAAGTGGAATTAACCTTGAAGAAACTCTATGTTTAAGCACACTTGAGTGATAGTCGTATTGGGATGGGGGGGCCTCTTGAGAAGGCTAGATACTTCATTTATGTATCACCTAGATCCAATGTTAAGTGTGTTATTCATTTGAGCATGAGAGATGACTTCTTGTGAAACACTACTCATGAAACATGGGTCAATGAATTTGACTCGACAACTAAAAATATATCATAATTGATTGTTTATAAAGTGTTTTCCAATTCCCACAACCCCTCTAATACACAAGGTACAAACCTGTTACTCCCAAAAAAAAATTACAAATTAAGATGCTTCTAACATATTTTTAAAATTGAGGAGACAAGGTCTGTCTACTTAGATCATTGATTTAATATGGGCTTGACTTTTCAACATACACATGCTTAAATATATTTGTCACACATAAAAATGCCATACTCATTCATAATTATATCTCTAAGTATATTAAATGTCATATTCATATATAAATAAATTTGTTAACACATAAAATGTCATTTCATATGTCAATGCTTCTAAATATCTTTTTATTAGTATTAAATCTAATGAATTAAATGATTTAACATTTAATTTGAATATAAAATATGTAATGGTCACTTTTCTAACAATTTATTATTTGTTGTGTTATTATTTTAAAAAGGGGATAAGTTTAAGAAACCTTCTCAAACAAGGTGTAAAATCTTGGTGACTACTACTTTTTTTCTTTTTCTTTTTCTTCAATGGGGGGAGGGAAGGGGGTGAGTGAATATTGTTGGCGATGTTTTTAATTTGAAAGGAGAAAATATTAATTTGTAGTGGCAATTTATTTTCAATCATATGAGAATTCTTTAAAATTATGGTGAATGTTTCATTGTTGAAGAAATTTGTGGTCATGGGCACAAATACTTAGCAACCATCATTTGAACATTATTATTATATGGATCCTAATCAATTATATAACTTGAAGGTTAAATTTTCCCCACTGTTATCATTGCAATTTCCCCCAAAAAAATTTCAATGAGGGTTTGGAGGCAAGGGCCCTGAAACTTAAAAGCTTATATGATTTTTTATATTTTTGTAAGGCATCCTAAGTTGATTTTATATCATTTGACATATATTAACCCAGATTTTTTAAATTGCTCAATGATCCTAGATTAATGAGATAAATACAATTTCAGGGCAAACTCTTAAAGTACAAAATGTTTCACAAAATAGTAAATGAAATAAAGACATGTATTTCATCAATAGTTTTCTTCCTTTTTGCTCTCTTACATCATGATGATGGATCATGTAGTGTGATTTGAAATATTGATGTAAAAAATACTAACCAATCAAATCTAGAAACTATGTATCAAATTCAAATGGATTGTGAACCCTGGTAGCTTTAACAAAAAGAATTATATTTTGTTCCTTTAGTTGTAGTTTTAAATTTACAATTTGTTCCTTTCAAACCTTAACCTCTTTATCAAAAAATTATTTATTCTTTAATGATTTATTATCTTGAATATTCAGATATCCTTTTAGCTCTTTAGTTTTCTTAAGTGCATAAAATTACTCACATTCAAGATCAGCGTCAACAAATTCTATGTCAATTGTTGGAAATGGTAGTTACTTAGAGGGGTTGTGAATCAATACTATGACAATTTACCTATTCAAACTTGAAACCTTGAACTTGTAGCATAATAAACTTTCAGCACTTAATCAAACAAATAACTGAAATGAAAATTACTTATGCAATAAACCATAAACCATTCATGCACACATATAACAAACTGATTTTTGGTCTCGCATAAACCCTTGGTTAGAGGAAAAATTTGTGGTGGGGATGACACCCACAACTTTTCATTATAAGAGATAAATATGCCCATTTAGGAGCTACAATTGTCACCTTCTGAGTGACTCACCATATTAGGAGTGATTGATGCAAGACATCAAACCACTATCCAAAAACCAAAATGTGGAATAATTCTATCCATAAACCATGTGAGTTGACACGCAATCTATCCTTCAATAATCTGAAAAATGCACTTCTCCAAAAGCCACCATGATATGTCAATTTTTCCACACAAAGCAGGGATGATTCACAACAGATATAATAAATATATAATGTAGAACCTGATCAAGGCCACTAATACGAATTCGAGCCAATAATCTTGTCAGCCTTAATTAAATTTTTGAGGACATCATATTTTTCTACCAAAGGTATAGGATGAAGTGATGGTATAAACAACCCATATTTGATAGAAAATCAACAACTTGATTTCCTTCCCTGAAAATATGTGAAAAGCAGACATCTTGACATTCATCTAATAGCCTCCAAATTTGAATGAGAATATACTTTAATTTCCAAGAGGAAGTTCTCCTATGTATACAAGCTTCTATAATGACAGAAGAATCTCCTTCAATATGTAGCACACGAAAGTTTCCTTGTTTGGCTAATATGAGACCGGCTAGCAGAGCTTGAGCCTCTGCCATATTGTTTGTACCAATGGGCAAAGGGGAGGTTGTAATTGCCACAATATCTCCTTATAATCTCTGATGCACACACCTAATCCAAAAGTATCAAGATTTCCTCTTGATGCACCATCGAAATTTAGTTTCCAATATCCCTCTTCTGGAGGTCTCCAAACTATTTTCTTACGAGATAATGAAGAAGAGGATGTTTTATTAATCTTCCAACCATCTTGAATGAATAACTATTTCCAATTCTAAATCACTTGAGAGTCCCAAGAAGTAACAACAGGATTGAATTTTGAATTTCTTAAACTTGTGTTTGTCACCTCTGAGATTGATCTTTCAATTCCCTCCAGAACTTTTTCTAAAGTGTGACACTCTTTTCTGAAGATGCGTTTATTCTGTTCCCACCAAATAGCCAAAACAACCAATGTTGGAATACATATCTAAAGGTTTACAAATAGTGACTTAGGATAAAGAACTAGCCAATTTTTAAAAAGATCCTAAAGGGTATTCTGAATTGGAGTACTATAGTTTAATTTATTCAAAACAAAACTCTAGCATCGATAGGCAAATGAGCAAGAGACAAATAGATGATCCACTGATTCTTCACATTTATTACAAAAAACACAGTTGTTAGATGAGGCAATGTGCAATCTATTCAATCTGTCACTAGTCAAAATCCTATATTTTAATGCAATCCAAGAAAAACAACCTACCTATGGAAGCACGACATGATTCTAGCAAAATGAGAATGCTCTGCTAGTCACTTTATTCGAACCATTATGCTTCAAAATTTTGTACCCCTCCTTTACTGAATAATGACCATCCTTGGCTAGAGCCCAGAAAATCATATCTTCATATCTAGAAAAGAAGACTTGTCTAGAGACCAGAATATCTTTAAATTGTTTAATCTCCTGAGATGACAAGGGCAATACATCTGAGTTCTTCCAAGTGACTTCCCTTAAAAATTTGCAAACACTTGCCACAAATTGATTGAGTTGAGTACCCCAATGAAACTTTGACACCTCAATAATATTAGAAGAGATCAAGTTACTTGAGAGAGGAATCTGACCATTCCAAGAATCCCTCCAAAACTTGAGAGAGGAATCTGACCATTCCAAGAATCCCTCCAAAAATTAACTCTGCTACCATTGTTAACTTCCCAAGAAACATATTTAACCACAATATCTCATGATGCTATCATAGAGTCCTAAATAACTGATCCTTTTGGAGGATCCAAGATAATGAAAATTCTAGAAGAATCATTATTATCAAGATATTTTTTGTTGCATAATTTTGCACCAAGTGGATTGAGGTTTCTTATACATTTGCCAACTTAATTTCCCACCAAAAGCTTCATTTCTTTTGGTTAGGTCATGCACACCTACCCCTCCTACTTCTAGGATATGTGACATATCTTGTAGGAAAATAAGTGGAATTTTTCGAGAATCATCCATATTACCTGTCCAAAGGAAACCCTTAATCGATTTTTGGATTTGAAGTAAAACTTTGGGGAGGACTTTGAGAACTGCGATAAAATAATTTGGAATTGCTACTATGACTAATTTAATCAGCAAGACTCTACCAGCCAAAGACAACCATCTAACTTTCTAGGCCACAATTCTACTCTTAATACGTTGAATGACTAAGGACCAATATGAAGATTTATTAAACCCATAAAAAAGGAATTCCCAAATATGTGGAGGGTAATAAATCCATTGTAAAACCCAAAATTTTATTTACTTTATCAGCTATCAACTTATTTGTTTTGAAAAAATAGATTTTTGACTTTTGTGCATTAATTGCTTGACTTGAAACGACTGAATAAAGGTTGAGAACATGTTTAATTTGTCGAGCCTCCTGAACATTTGACAATCCAAATAATAATATATCATCCGCAAAAAGAGAATGTGTAGTAGAAATATTTGTACCCAAAATATGAACACCATGCCACTTGTTGATCTCATGTTGACGTGAAATGGTCCTAATAAAAGCTTCAACCATAATAATGAATAGAATTGGAGATAGTGGATCTCTCTATCTAACCCCTTGTCTAGAAGAGAAAAAACCCGTTGGCTTACCATTTATTAACACTGAGAACCAAGCACTTGAGATACATGCCTTAATCCACTTGCACCAATTTTTAGAAAAACCCATTTTTTTAAGTACTTGAAGCAAGAAATTCCAACAAACCCTACCATAAACCTTCATCATATCGAGCTTTATAACAAAATTTGATACCTGATTTAAGTTTATTGAATGAAGAACCTCATGTGCCACTAAAGCTTCTTCCATAGTTTCTCTACCTAGAACAAAACCACCTTGTTCAGGTGAAATGATGTGAGGGATAAGATGCTCTATTCGTAGATATATAGCTTTAGATATAATCTCATAGGATAGATTACAAAGTGAAATTGGCCTAAAATCCGCAAATGTTTGAGGGTCCTTGATCTTGGGAATAACTGAAATGTTTGTAGTGTTGAAATACTTAAGCATGCTCTTACTCTTTCTAGATTATTCAACGGTTGTTAATAAATCCCATCCAATGATATCCCAACAACTTTGATAAAATAGGGCAAAAAAACCATCTGGGCCAGGGGCTTTATCTAGAGGGAAGGAAAAGACCACTTTACGAATTTCTTGGATGGTGAAGGGTGCCATCAACATATCATTGTCCTAAGATGAAATCATATTTGGTATGGAATCTAGGATCTCATAAACTTGAGAAACAGTAGGAGACGGTGAAATGTCAAGTGCAAGAAGATTCTTAAAATACTTAACCCCTTCTTGCCGAATGAGGTTTTCATTTGTAATAAAGTTTCTTGAATTATCATCTTTGATTTTAAATATCAAGCTATTGAATTTCTTTTGCTTAGCTGATACATGAAAAAAAATTGTGTTTCTATCACTGCCATGTTAAAACATTTTATCCACTATTACAGTGTTCACCCTGTTAAAGGATTTACAAATAAATATTTTCAAGAACTACCTTGCTTGAAGGATTTTGACACACTTAATGAAATTGTCAAGAATGTAACAAGATAAAGTGACTTGTAATTTGTACTCCTCTATGTTGATCAAATCCTTTATGCTTTGTAATTGTTCACTCAACACTCATGTAGCCTCTCTACAACTCAATTTGTCACTTAAATTATGTATTTCAACACTTTTTCATATTAAAAATTCTCTTCCATCATGCTCTTCATGGCAACTAAGTCCTTTTATGCCCTTCTTATCTCTAAGATAAAACCTAATTAGTTTTTTAAGTACCCTCCATAACTTATTTACAATCCTTAAATGTTCCACAAAAACTCAAATCTTTGACTATGTTAGTTGGATTTGGATATTTTTGTCATTCTCTAGGTAAAATACTTCTTCATTCTTATTTGCCAAACATTCCTTGAATTCACCATTAGAAAATGTTCACCATTCTATATAAATTGTTTCATTTGACTCTTTTATTAATGTAGTGTGTTTCACTAATTGATCAGGTTCTGTGAACCTGACTCATTTGTGATTGACATGATGATTAATCAAAATTGTTTATGTTTCACTTCTTTGTCATTCATGTTCACTGCCTATATATGTATCGCTCGGTCCTCCTATTCATTGCTCACTTTCCAATTCATCACTCAAACTTCTATATGCCTTTACTGCTTAACGTATTTTTTTATTGATTGTCTTGTCATCTTCCTCTTACCACTAGGTATAATTGTTCACCAATTACCAATGGTTGTTTACTAGTTGGTTTTACAAAATTACTTTACCTCTTCAATGGTTTTCTAGAAAGTACAATCATACTTCATATATTTCATCATCAACATTCTCCCCATGCATATTCAATCAACATTCTCCCCCTTTGGCATTGGTGGAAAAAGCTTTGTGAAAATTTTAGAACTTGAGTAAGTAAACACTTAGTCTTCTTCAATCGATACTCTCCCTTTTATTCAATTGTACATATCACTTCTCCTACATATCATTACATTAACTCTTCCCTTTTTTTTGCAACAATTCTAAAGACTATAAGCAAACTTGTTATGACTACTCATAGTTTGTCAAATAAAAAACTTGAATTTGTCCTTTACACTCGCTAAAAGTTCCCTCCATGACTCCTGCAATGTCTTCAATGCAATGTGTTGACCATTTATATCAAAAGTGAGTTCCATCATGTTGTCCATGGTGCTCATCTCATGTGTATCAATCAACTCTTTTAAAAATGCTTGCATAATGTCCATATGTGAAGTTAGAAAACTTTGTAACTCCAACAAAGTCATCCTAATCGTGTCTTCTTATGCCTTTAGCTCTCTTTATTTGAATTATAATTCTCTCATTTTTTTAGTGTGCTTCATCATTTATGCATCCAAAGGGTCTAATTGATGGACAAGTCTAGCCAATTTAGTTTCAAGCTATGTTAGCTTAGCCTTTTACCTCTGTAGTAACATTTATAAGAATAGATATCTTACCAAAAATCTTGCCAGCATCCACCAGTGACTTGTTCATCTCCTTCGTTGTCTAAAATTTAAAAAAAAATTATCAATACAATATTTTGTAATATTGTTTCCATCACTTCTTGCTCCAACCTCTTCTTTGCTCTATTTTTCAATTATGATTCCAAATCATATTCAAAGTTGTTGATTGCATCAACTAGAGTTTTGAGTGGATCAATCAATGAATCCTCATCGTTGATGTGTACATTAGGAATCAAATCTAAAAGTAAAGTAGCCACTTTCCTCGACACTATTTTCTTGTGCTTCTTCCTCTTTGCCCTATCTCTTACATCCTTTTTTGCTAGTTTTTGGGAATTTAATATCTTTTCTTTGTACTTCATCTTTTTGGGTTGTTTCTTCAAAATCTCAAATTTTGGATCATCCTCTTCATCTTCTTCATCATTTTACTCACTTCTTTTCTTCGTTGTCTTTGGATGATATTCTCTATAACTTCTTGCAAACTATTAGGGGCGTTCTCTTTTTGTGTCAATGCTTCTTCTTTAGATGTTTCCTCTTCATCCTTAGGTTTTTCCTCACCTTCATTCTTCTTCCCTTCATCTACTATCTCTCTCTCTCTCTGAATTACAATTTCATATTGTGCATTTATAGAAATAGAGGGTAAATATTGTGTACATGTAGAAACATTTGTGCTATGCTCCCCTATTCTAGTGTTACATGTACCTATTTCCTTCTTTGTCTTTTTTCATTGTTCCTTGTTCTTGTAGCTTCTCAACTTGTTGATATGTATTTGCCTCTATTTGATCAATATCTTTGACTTGTTCAATAGTGTCATGTGGTTGCTCATTTGTGTCCAATGGTTATGCAATGACCTCTATTACTTGTTCAACCCCTTTGTTCTTTTCTACCAAATCACTCTTGTTTACCTTTGTGTTAACAACATCAGTCTATTTCTCAATAGGATTCCCTTCAAGCAGTGACTAAAGTGACATTTCTTCAACCTCAACTACATTAGTTATCATGGGAGAATCATGATCAGTTGCTATATTTTCAATTACTTCATCAATTTGACCCCTTAACAAATCAATATTTATTGCATCGTTTGGTTGTGACTTGACATGTCACCAAGTAGTTCAACAATAGTAAAAGTATCATCAGCCCATGATGTTCCTTTTCACATCTTGCAACTATGGTTGATCAATGTTGTAAATCCTCTTTCATGTCATCAAGTTTTAAAATATGGCATGTGTCTTCTTTTTGGGGGGGACATTTGCAAAAAGGATTGAACATTCTCCAAATTAGCTTAAAATACATCTCAAATTGTTGATCTATGTTGATCAAATGGTGGTTGGTGAATCACCTCATTGGAAGACTATAGTCCACGTAGATGTCACATGTCCCTTTGACATTTGTCATGTCATTAGTTACACATTATCATCATTAGTAGAAACTAGACACATGTCTAGATTTTGGAAGTGTTTTGTGAATTTTTATTTTTATTTCCCGTATGACCCAAATACACCATGCAACGTTGATCTATGATGATCTAATGATTTTCAGGGCCTAGTAGAAAGTTGTTTAATAGATAATGAACCCCAAAATTGTAATTAATCTAAATTAAATATGGTACATGTCACATTTTTGAAGAGTATGAAACCCTGATATGATACATGTCAAATGACATACATAATACGAAAAATATTGTCTATGTTTAAATTAAAGATTCTATTAATATGTTCAATGAAATACATAATACAAAGACTATTATTTCTATTTAAAAAATCTTATTATTATTTTAATGTGATGATATTAGTATGTCATTAGCATTTAATATATGACATGTGTTTTCTTTTTGGGAGACATTTGTTAAAAGGGTTGAGCATTCCCCAAATCGGCCCAAAATACATCTCATGTCATTGATCTATATTAATCAAATAGTTGTCGATGCATTGTCCTATTGGTAGACTATAGTCCAGGTAGATGTTGCATGTCCTTTGTCATTTTTTATACACCATCATCATTACTAGACACTGGACATGGGTCAAAATTTTGGAAATTTTTTATTTTATTTTTCTTGCGCTCTGAAATACATCATACGTCATTGATCCATGATGATCCAATGGTTGTCGAGACTTGATATAAAGTTTTTTAATAGACAATGAGCCCCACAATTACAATTAAACTAAATTAAATATGACACATGTCACATTTTTGGAGGAGTATGAAAACCTAACTCTTGCTCTCAACTTAGGCCCAAAATACACCTTGGACCTTTGATTTTTTTAATCCAACAACTGAAGGCCTACTTTGAAGGTCTTCCTCAACTTCTTCTCCCGGGTAGTCTACTTTGAAGGTCTTCCTCAACAATATTAGAATGTCCACATTTTCTCCTTTGAGATCAAGGAGAGATGATAGAAATCAAGATGTAATATCAGTGTTCACGGTGCATGTATACATTCTACAGAAACTCAAGGCCCAATACCAATTTTAACCACTTCAAGTATGAATATCCCACCCTCATTACAATTTTATTGGAGGGTTTCATCAGAGAAAGTGCCTAAAAAGGCCTTCTAGGACTTCTCCAATATGTATGTAAGTCAAATTGGAGTGTCCATCTAAATTTATGCAAATAGGAACATTAAATTACCTAGATAGCAATGAACTAAGCCACACTAATTTCTTGCAAACTAATGACTTGAACAAAATTTATCTACGGGTCTAGTGACTACTAAAGACAAATTCAACAATGAGGAAGAAAGAAGCTTGTTTTCTTATAGATAATCTCAGTTGTCTAGTAATTTCTTCCCTGACCCTATTCATCCATATGTCCTTTCAATTTAATTAAAATAAATAATTAAATATTTGGAAATATTTCCCATAAATACATGATTATAATATCTTTAGTGCCAAAAAAGTAGTGTTGTACGTGGAAATAGATTGAAGAGAGAATGTCACTGACAGTGACAAGAAATTTATTTAATGTCCACTACAAGTGGAATTGGGTGAAGGGAGACATGCCACCATTCTAGAGACTTGAAGAAGATTGAGGTTTCATTCAAGACACTAGGCCCAAAATAAAACTTCAACCATCAATATATAATCATCAAATGATAGATATATGTTAGGTGCACACGCGCTAATCAACGACCTCATCCACTATAATATCTCTGATTAATTTCCATTTGGCATTCACTCACATGACATGTAGCAAGTATTAAAATGTGGTTGTTGGTCAGTACATATACTTTCTTTTACTTTTGTATGCAACACATTCACCAACACATTATATATATTTTCATCAAAAGGAAAAAATTATCTCATACATTATATATATTTTCGATTAAAAGGGAAAAATCGCCTCATACATCATATATTTCATCCCAAAGTAATGCAATAATTGCCTTAATCTTAGGTTCTGAAAAAAAAAATTCCAATTCAAAAAATCTTCCCTTTACTTTGGTGAAAAAATTACTGATAAAAATTAAATTTTGTCCCCAAAATAATGTTTCATTTTTATTAAAGTTATACTTGGGCTCAACACAAACAACCTTGCTAATGAATTGAGAAAAGGTTTTAAAGACACTGAGAAAGTAAGGAAAGGCCAAGGAACTCAATCCAAACGTGAACTTAAAGCTTCTTGTCATTAGAGAAATATATGTCTTTGATGAAGAAAACTTTACTGACAATATTTTCCTTGGAACATAAATGAATAGAAACAAATTACAAATGTATATTTAGTCAACTCAAATTTAAAGTTTAGCTCAAAAAGATAAAAGTTGGATCTATACTTGTAGGCTCAACCCCATGACTCTATAAATGACCATGTATAAGTCAATGGTTAACATTATATGAGAGATAAATATCTAGATATACATGGTTTAAATAAATGCTAAATAATAATGTGCAACAATGTGGGTAAATTTATGAAAATTTGTATATGGGAATAAAGAGAAGTAAAAAATGGATCCAATTTAGCACAAGGTTACACAATTTACGAATATATTTATATTCATAGACATTAGAGTTTCACATAATATTAGTGTGTTTTTTATTAAGTAAAACAGGTTTTACAAGGATCTTGAAACCCAAAAGCTTTACATAACAATAGAAATATAAATAAAAAGTAAAGTCCAGCTAGTATGCATCTGCTTCTAAAAAGCCAAAACCAAAAGACAAGACCACGGCTAGGATGTAAAAACCAGTAACTCTAGATAAGGGTGAAACAAAAAATGAAAACTAAAACTATTAATTCTCCCTATATAGAACCTGCAGAGTCTCTGCAGCTTCATTGGCCTTCTGGTTGTCTACGCCTGCTTGATCCTAGTTCTAATCATCCATCGGTCCCCTGGTCTCTTTCTTTTCTTCCTCGATTTTCCCATAGTCCATACTATCTTTATCTTCTTTTTCCTCGCCAAAGCCAGCTTCCTTCAAAGAATCTCCCAAACTATTGATGTTTTCATTCAGAGTGTTCAAAGTTCTAATCACCTAGTTAGCCGAATTTTGATTAGAAGTCTCCACCCTTAGAATTCTTTTTTCAACCATTGTGATGCGATCCTCCTGGTCAAACTGGTGTCCTTGGTCACTGCTTCTCATGTGTCTATCCTTCTGGCTCACTTTCTCCTTGAGTTCTTCTATCTCATGAAATAGCCATTTGATAGATCAAAAATTATCTATCATGTTATTTTTAGCGTTGTTGAGCAGGTTGAGCCCATATTCTCTCGCATTGTCACAGATTGCAACAAGAGCCGGGTCAAGAAGTTCATCAAAATGGACTTTGTCATCTTTTTCCTCCATCACCTAGGGGTTCATCATCTCTCTAACTATCCCCATCTTCGCTATTTTAGAGTTAAAATTTCTCCACGATCTCCTCTTGTCTTTCAAAACCACCTCCCCACTGTATTCCACCAGCAAAATTATCTTCCCCTACGGTGAAGGAATGGTAGGGACTAGGCCCAGGATCAAAGGAGTCTGATCTTTAGTTTCTTCTAGAAGTGAAGCCTCCTCAGCCTTTCTTTTCTTGGGGTTCCCCGGTGTAACTACCATTTCCTCCTCAACCTTCTCACTATCCTCCCCTTCACCTCTTCCTCTGATTTTGTATCCTCTTCTTCAACAATGTGCTCCTCCTCCTCTTTTTCCTCAATCTTGGGGGGAATAGGGGTTAAACCCTTAGGGCTTTTTCTACTAGGAGTAATGCTAGTAGAAGGTGAAACTTTCTCCCCTTCCTTAGGTGTCTTACCTTTAGAGGGGGAATTTTCCTCATCTTTTGAATTCGTACTCTAAACTTCCTCAGAATTTGAGCTCTCAGTTTCCTTAGAAGCATTTCCAACTTCACTAAGGGATTTTCCCCTAGTCCGAATCTTTAAGTACTCATATACCAGAAGGAGCAACCCCTCATGAAGGGCAATATTAGTAGTGGGTTTCTTTTTAAAACCCTTAATGCTCTTGCTCATGGAGGCGAAAAGATAAAGAGGAAAGCAAATCTTTATTCCATGCCTAAAGTGATTTAAGAGCACAAAATGATAAGTCCCGACCTTATCGAATCTAGTATCTAGGGATATATATTCAATAATAACTCTTAAGAAATACCTCCAAAGCTTTTTAATGGACTCCATTTCATAATATGTCCCAGTCTTCACAAGTTTCTTCTTTTCATTCTCATCCTTCACAAAGTCCTTGACAATATTGACCGACATTTTCTTGTCTCTGAAGAAATTTATCCCCTCCAGGGAGAGTTCCGCAACCTGGGCAATCAAATCCACATCAACTTGATGTGTAACCCCATCAATTTTAACTCGGCCATCCTTCCACAGTTTCACCAATGTATTGGTGACCTCATTATCAAAACCATGGAGTTTCTCCATGAATTTTGGAATGCCACCCTTCTCCAGTTTATGCCATACCTTTGGGTTATTTCTCTAGTTATCTACCTCCCCTATCGGCTCCTTCCTACTTCTTTCCCCAACCATTATTTCCTTTGGTTCACTAAAACTGCACTTGCTTCCTGTTCTCTCACTAAGTTCAGCTTCCTTCTATTTTCGAAACCCAAAAAGGTTTTATGTATGGCAAAAAAAATGGTAGAAGGCAAATCGATCCAAAAAGCATGCCACACATACTTGATATGATGGAAAAATAATAACCTCGCATGATTATCATTTACTCCTTGTCCGATGTGAAATCTTACAAATCTTTCCATAATTATATTTGGATTGTATTTGTACTTCCCTGGATTCATTCTAGTAGTATTAATTCTTTCACTGCCCTCAGAAAGCTTTCGCCATTCTGCCACGTCATCGCCTTATCTTTTATTACCACTTCATTTGCAAACCAATCCGCGGCTGAGTTTGCTTCCTTATATGCGTGGCTTATATGGATCTTTTAAAATTTGCCTAGGTTAGATTTGGTCTCCTCCACCATATTCACAATAGTCCATGATGGAAAAGATTGACTGGTTAAACAATTAATAATATTTAATGAATCCCCCTCTAGCCAAAGGTTGTCAATCCCAGAAGCCAGGGCTAGTTTAACAATATGAAACGTTGCATTAGCCTCAGCAAAATGGTTTGACTAAGTCCCAAGAGGATAGGATAAAGCTGCACCACCACCCCCATGATTGTTTTTTATTATTCCTCCACAGCCTGTTGGACCTGGATTTCCTTTGGCAACCCCATTGAAATTGGCTTTATGCTAGTCTTCAGGGAGAAGAAGCCACCTTGCCTCCTATCTTTTCCTATCCTTGTACTTTTTCTTTTCTATGATATTTCCTCTTTCTTCTATGTTAACTCCCTTTCTAGTAGCAAAATTCTCCTTCATTAATCTTTCAATTTTTTTTTGCAATAATGAAAGCAGGGGATTCCCTATCTTTGAAGATATGATTATTTTGCTCTTTCCATATTCCCCAACAGAAGTGCGGAAGAGACCAAGAGCCTAACATATGAGTCTTCATTCTTATGTGTACACTATTCCATTGGCCAAAGAAACCTTAGATTTTAGTCGGGTTGCACCAACTTACCCCATAGTCCCTGGTCAAGAGATTCCAGACCTCAAAAGAAAAGGGACAGTGAATAAAGAGGTGGTTAACCATTTCTGAATCTTGCTTACAAAGGCTACACCTGTTAGGGATAATCTGACCTCTCTTTGCCAAGTTGTCCAAGGTTAGAACTTTGTCTTGGAGAAGCAGCCAAAAGAAAATGTCAATTTTTGGAGTAAGACTGGGAATCCAGGCCTTAGCCTAGATGGGTTTCTCTAATCTGTCCCACGTTGAGAAGTAACCTAAAGCAACAGAGTATTGCCCATTTGAGTTATCTCCCCAAATGACATCATCCCTCTTGTTATTAAGGATCATTGCATTCAGGGTAATCATCAAAGGTTCAAGATCCTATGAGACTAAGGATAGGTCTTGCCAACCATGACCAACTCTGTAGTTGCTAACTTTCAGACCAAATCTTCTTATGCATATTTCTGGCCATCTCCCATAATTGAGGTGATCAATAAGAGGTCCCTAGCAAAGCCAATTGTCTTGCCATAAAAGAATATTTTCACCATTTCCTACTTTCCATTTTGCCTTAGACTTGGCCAAAAATTTTGCCTTTAAAATCCCATTCCATATGTAAGATCTTTGAGGAATCTCAACCTCACTAAGCAAAAAACTAAGGGATTGTCTTCTTAGATATTTCTCCACTATTATATCCCTCCATTCCTGTGAGTTCTAAAAAATGAAACATATCTGCTTGGCCAATAGGGCATTATTGAGATGTCTAATTTTTCTAATGCCAAGACCACCATAGCATTTAGGGAGACAGGCATGATCCCAAGCAACAAGATATTATATTTTATTATCTTTAACATCTATCCATAAGAAGTCTCTCTAAATCTTCTTCATTCTATCAGCATGCTTGACCAGAATCTCAAAGAGGCTGAGGGCATAAGTAGGAAGATTTTGAAGAGTAGATTTCACCAAAGTACATTTTCCTGCTTGATTGAGGGTGGCTCCTTTCTAGCCTACTAACTTCTTGTTGAATTTGTCAATGATACTATCAGAAGGAATCTGGAGGTTTGGACCTTAGAGGCAAACCGAGATAGTTTGCTGGAAGAGACCCAATGCCACATCCTAGAATAGGAGTAATTTTCCTTTGTCTCTCCAAAGGTGTGTTGATAAAGTAGACTGATCTTTTCTCCCAGTTAACAACTAGGCCTAAACTAGTCAAGTATGAATTGAGCAAGCCTTTAAGCACTCTAGCCTCCTAAACTAAGGCATCTCCACCCACGATAGTATCATCCACAAATTGCTGATGGGTGAAAGAGGTATGCCCAGATGAAGGCTTGAGGCCATGCAAGCTCCCTTCCTGTCTCTTCCTTAGGATAAGCCTCCCCATGTACTCCACCAAAATAATGAAAAGAACAGGGGATAAAGGGTCACCCTGTCTTAGTCCTCTTGAAGGAAAAAAGAAATTTGAGGGGGACCCATTGACCAAAATAGACAAAGAGGGGGTAGAGATAAGCTGATGGATAAGTTTACAAATGTGGGCATCAAAGCCAAAAGCCTTAAGGACAACCAAACAAGAAATTACATAATACTAGTGTGTTTACTGAGTAAAATTCATTTGATTCAACCCTTCCAATCATACTCAATGATCAACAAAAAATGATTTAACTATAATTTCTTTCTATAACTCCATCCTATTGGGAACCATTAAATATGATCCCAAACACGCATACAAATAAAATTTACAAAATTAAATCTAAAAGCATAGTACATTTATTAGCCAATAGGGAAATCATGACGTCTCAACTAGGAAAGTTGACTGCTAGTCAGTCATTTTTTTCGTATTTGCTGAAAAACTTTACCACCTCTAACAAACAAAATAAAACAAACATACAACATGTATAAAGTGATGGAAAACTTCTTAAGCTTATAATTTCATTCATGAAGATAGGAAAATTCAAAAAATGGCTCCTGATGTTGTTGATTTCTCTTACTTCTCACAACCTTTTGTTTCGTCGACATACAAGAAGTGTAAAATTCTTTGCAATTATAAGCTACAACACAAAGAGATCTAGCTAAAAGTAAAAAAAGAACAATTTAACTTTTATTTTTATGGGTAAGAGGCCAAAGCCAAGATCTATTATTATTATTATTATTATATGTTTTGATAACTATTATTATTTATTAAGGTCGATTAGAGTCAAACCCAAGACCTCTCAGATAAGAGGCCCACAATTTATAGTTATGTTGTGGGCTCTTGCCTAAAAAAAAGAACAAAACTTGTAAATATGGAATACAACTTTTTTTAAAAAGAGCTGAGAATGAGATTTCCTATTAATCATTGATTATAACGATTTGCATAAAATGCATGATATATACAAAATAAAACTCTTTTTTGAATAGTTATCTCTAATGTAAGCAATAAGCTAGCCTTAAACCCAAGTTCACCACAAGAAGAAACAAGGTCTCCAAAAATTACAAAACAAACAATTCATGCAACACATATCAAGTAATTAATGCAAGTAAGTTGGAATTAATCACCAAGAGGAAGAAGAGTACACATGAGGATCTAAATGCAGAGATTGAGTGCTAAAAAATAGAGGTCCTTAGATCTAAGAATATAAAGATGCAAAGAAAGTTAGAGGAGAGTTAATGGCGAAGTTGGAGTAGTTGAGGATGAGATTGTTGATGAGAAAAGAAGCAAAGGAGCACCTCTATTCATAGCTTGGAGAGTTGGAAGTGGACCTTGTTCTTCAAGCGTGGGATTACAAGCATCAAATTGTTTATGTCAAGTAGCAATTGGCACAGATGCAAGATATTCTTTTACAATTTCAACAAAAATTTTGATAACAAATTTTAGTAACAAAAAACTAAAAACGAAAGATTTAATTATGTATATTGTCTTTGTTGTACAAGTTCTACTCTTTTGCAAATTTGTGATGTGGACAAAATTGTGGAATGAATTGTGTAGTCTCTTAAAGTACAAAATGAGATCAATGGAGAAAGATGCTTGACATTATTTAATAATTGATATGGTATTTCTTCTTTTGGTGGTTGTGTAGTTTTCAATCAAGTTGAAACACAAATATATACTCCTAGTTTGATTGTTAAAAGATAAAAATAATTGTTATGAAAAGCTTCACACACCACATTCGTGAATCAAATTTGAGTTTTGAGTATTTACAAAAAAATATAAAATATTAATGTAACTATGGTCAAGATTTTGGCATTTGTGATTGAAAAATAGGGATACATTTAAAAAAAGAAACTCACAAAAATACAATAGCTTGGTGACAACATTAAAACTTAGCCAACAAATGTTGTTAGTAGTCCTTTTTTAGTAACATCTATATTGAAAGATACATAGCTCTTTTAGTGACAATCAAGGATAGATATAAATATGCATTAAATAATAAGTTTGACCACAAACAATACCAAAAAATAGAGTACATTATATTCTTTCAAAAATTAAAATGGATTTGTAATTCAAATTACAGAAGATAAAAATCTATTATATATCATTTTTTAGATTTGATTATATAGAATTATTGTCATCAAGATTTTAAATCACACTGTTTGATGGATCATCTTTGTGACCATTTTTCTCTCTTGCATCATGATGATGTATCATGTAAGTGTGCTCCCAAATGTTGATAACAAAATGTTCTACACAATGGAGAAATCTATATATAATATGTGAATAGATTGGGATAAAATATATTATAATAAAACAAAAATAATTTTATAAACCCACTATCAATTTCCATTGCAAGATAGCTTTAACTCGCCCAATTTCTCAATATTAGAAAGTACAATATTACAAAAAAATTATAACTATTACTAACATTTTTATATTATATTATTAGGGAAAAATAAGTAATTTAGTAAAATAAAGAATGTTAAGACAAATTAAAATTATTTATTTAGAAAAGATTGAGTGCATAAAAAAGAAGATACAACTTAATTTTATTGTTTTAATATCTTAAAAAAAAAGTATAAAAGGAAATTATATCTTTATTTTTACATTTAAAAAAATAGTAAATTAATATTATATGAATGGTAAATGTTTATATGTTGAACTCTTAGATTTATTGTATAAAAATCACATAATCATTCACACCCTTATCCTGTAAAGTGAAGACACAATAATTAGCCTCCACTCAATTCTAGTGCGATGTTGTGGGTAAGTATAATTAGTAGGAGCCAAAATAGCCCTCCATAATTGTGGTTTGTGATGGGCCAGAAGGTCAGAAAGAGGGGTTGCATTAGAGGTTGGCAAATAATAGTTGTTTGCAATATTTTAGCCGATAGCAAAATATATTTAGTATTATATTATTTTAGAAAAAAATGTTAGACAACAAATAGGAATGTGCATTTCAATCTATCTTTTTGCCCTCTCTCTAAGTGAAAGATTACACTGATAGCAAAATATATTGCACTAGCTGAAACAAGTGGACTACATAATGAGAAGGAGATGAAGAATACGAAGAATAAGAAGAAACAAAAAGAGAGAGAGAAGAAAAAGAAAACGAAAAAGGAGGGAAAGACAGATAAGAGAGATGAAGGAGGAGGAGGGGGAGACAAAAGAAGGATAAGTAAAAGAAGCATAAAGAGGTGGAGAAGTTAAGAAGAAGTTCAAAAACAAGGAGGAGGAGGAGTAGGAGAAGAAGAAGAAAAGGGGGAAGAAAAAAGGGAAGGGAAAGAAGAAAGGGAAAGAGGAGTAGGAGAAGGAGGAGAAGAAATATGATAAAATGGAGGATAAGAAGATGAAGAACGAGGAGGAGGAGGGGAAGGAATATGAGGAGAGGGAGAGGAGGAGGTGATGGTGGATGAGGATAATACAAAGAGGAGGAAGGGGAAGAAGGCAAGAGGAAGAGGAGAAGAAGAATTTGAAAGAAGAGGAAGAAATAAAAGCATCAACATTTGATTCTACTTCAATGAATTAAGGGAGATCATGTCAAAACAATCTTTGCAGCCTCTATAACAACATTACCACAATCAAGTGAGAAATGATATAACATTTAAGAAAATTTTCCCATTATATTCAAACTGTGCAAATATATAAAATTGAAATGTTAGGAGAAGTCGTGCAAAAAATACCACACAACATGTGAGTTGTTAGAAATATGTTGCAATTTATCATGAAAAATTACTCAACATTAAAACATATAGTCCAACTTTTTCTTATAATTATATATATTTTGTTAGCGTAATCCTTTACTTAGACATTAGGGAAAATAAAAAGAGAAATACACATTCCTATTTATTGTCTATTTTTTTTACCTAATATAATATAATATAAAATATATTTTATTATTAATTCATTGGTGTGCAACTACTAATATTTATATTATTTTAAAACAAACACATACGGAGTTTTTCCCCGATAGCGCTAGTAAAGATCGAGCACAAAATATAATTCCTGAGCAAATTCGAACAAATAAAATGCTCTAATAAACGAAATCTTTTTAGCTGCTTCTGAACTCGATTAAATTTCTTCTGCATCACTCACAGCCTCTCAAGTATGGTAAGAGTTTATTTTCGCAGATCTGCTTCTGAGAAGTTAATTTAACAGATCCAACTATATCCTGTTCAATCTCTTCATCCCTCTGCAATAAAACACCCAAAATCAATCATGCGTATCCTCGTATTAGCAAACAGATTCGATGGGACGAATTCTGTGCACACTTTTTTGGTTTAATTGAATGTATATTGCCCGGTGACCTAAATTGATTTTTATATATTGGTAGTAGGAATTCAATTTACCCAATCAATGCCCTAGATCTTGACCATCTTTGTAGGTTGGCTTGTGTTATCGGTTCTGTTAATTAGCGAATAAATGTAGTCTTCTGGATTTTCTTAACGAGGGTTAATGGATTGCAGGCAGAGGGCGAAAATTATGCGAATCCATTAACATGCTTCTTCCATGTTCTTTTCAAGGCGAGTAATTTCTTCTCTATTGTTTTTCAAGTAATTTTGCATTTTTCCATTGAATATGATGATAACGTAATGTCATGCTAGCGATATACATTCAATGTTCCATTGGGCTGTGGGAGAAGGGAAGTTTACATTTAAGTTTATCTATACTGTTTAATTTTGCACCTCGTTATGTTTCGACTCTTCGACAAAGCTCGTGATATGTGATACCACCACAAATCTGTTTAAGGTTTGAGATGTAGATCAACTGGCAAGGCTTTTTTTAGTTGCCGAGTTTGGATCATGAGATCGAAATCAAAGAATTTATAGCAATAGAAGAATAAATTGAAAAGTTCCCCTGCTTCTTAGAATGGGATCTCTCCTCTGTTTCTCAGAATTGGGATTCTCATATGTCCAAGGAAAAAGAGTAATGTTTTGCAGATTTGATTGTGGGTACCAGAAATCACTATTGTATTAACGCCCGCCCCCGCTCACCTCCTCAAAACACACACGTAAATAAAGAATTCCCAGAAATAGAAATAATATATTGCTAAAGACATATGTTTCTTACAATGGTGATTCTCCTCTGTTTTTCATAATGTGGATTCTCATATGCCAGGAGGGACGAGTCATGTATTGTATACTTGATAGTGGGTACTAGACAATCACTTTTGCATTAACCCTCTACCTCGCTCATCTCCTCAAAACACGCACATAGTGATATATATAATGCATAGTTAGGTAGCGACTTGCTTATGGCTATACTGATTTTTGTTTTTCATGTCTCTGGCCCAGGGAGCAGCAATTGCGTTTTATATATTGTTCTCTCTGTTTGTGGACTCATTTGTGATTATTTTTGTTGTAACTGTCCTATTCGCTGCTCTTGACTTTTGGGTGGTCAAGAATATCAGTGGAAGAATTCTGGTTGGCCTGAGATGGTGGAATGAAATCAGCGAGCAAGGGGAAAGTATCTGGAAATTCGAATCCCTTGATCAAGATGTGAGTGTGGCATGATTCCAGCAAAGATTACTAAATAGCATAGTTATTCTAGTTTGTGAAACTATTCAAGATTTTTAAGGTTTAGCTTGAGTCATGTTTAGTGGATTCCAGTGTTCGAGTCTTTAATTATGCTTGTAATTTAAATAATTTTGATCCTTTTCCATTTGATTGTGTCATCTGCAGTCATTAGCTCATATGAATAGGAAGGATTCTTGGCTCTTTTGGTGGACTCTTTATCTCAATGTAAGTCATAAAAAAAAAAATCAAGATTTGCTTTTATGTGCTGTTAACAATATTTTTTGTTGAATACTGTATGCCAGTTTGACATAACATGGCCATTTTATATCATTAGTTATTTGAGCAAATTATGTTTACCAAACATGCCGACTCTAAAAAGCTGGCAAATCCCATGAGAGGCCTACAAAGCATATGTGAATACTTATACACTCAATAGCCACTTTGAAGATTGATATTATTCATTGGAAGAACAACTAAGGGCCTGATAGAGCATCCATTACATAAGGGAAGCCAGCAGACTGGCCACCAAAAACTGGCTTGAAGTACCCATACAACAACCCTGCACTCCTTGCCCATAACATAAAGATCTGTAGAGGAGACCTTTAGCTGCCAAAAAAGTTCCTTGAAAACTGGTAATGATACATAGAAGAATATAATCTGGATACTATGTTTGAGACATTAGAGAAACAAGCTTATAGTCACACCCCAATCAGAATCAATTGAAGCTTTTGATGGCATATTTGGAGTTAAACATCCATAGAGGAATAAAATCAGGGATAAGTTTTATGATCTTCCCTCCAAATTATCCACTTGGTCTATCCCATTATTAGGACCATCATATTATCATGCTTTTTGGGATATTGCTGTCACCAACTGTGTAGTTTTTGAGTCAAATTCATTTACCCTATTTGCATGAGTTTGATTCAAAAACTACACTGTTGAATTCTGATAGCAATATCAAATTTTCATTTGCTGTGGAAACTAGAAATATATCCTACTTATCAATCGTGCTTTTTGACAAATTCTGAATCGTTTTGTTGGAATGCCCTATAAGTATCAAGAACCTGAAGTTGCTGATTTGGCATGTCCTCAGCATGATTCAGCCAATTTAAAACTACCATATTGAACATGTGCTCCATCACCTTTTGACTGCCTTATTGGTTTGTTCTTGTCATAGCTGTTGTTCTGTCCTATCTTATTTCTATCTATTTATTTTGCAGGCTGCTGTTTGGTTAGCTCTGGGAATTGTCTCCCTACTCAAGTTTAACATCGATTATCTTCTAGTGGTGGGAGTTTGTTTGAGCTTAAGCATTGCAAACATTATTGGATTTACCAAATGCCAAAAAGGCAAGTATATTTATTTTTAAACAACGCTCTTTGGGTGGAAAGGCAACTGGATATTAAGTCTTAGTATAACATGTTAGAACTCCTTTTTAGCGTACAAATGGCACATTGATAGGATATCTGGTATTCACCATTCATGCTTTGATGTTTTCAGATGCGAAGAAACAGGTGCAGAATTTTGCATCTCGGACATTTGCTTCACATGTAACGTCAAAGCTGCAGTCAGGTCTTGGTGGTTTGATGATATAAACCTGTCAGATAAGTGGACTGGTATCATAGCTGGTTAGTTTATTTGAAGGGTTGACCATAATGCTTCATATGTCCCACTGAGCTCATTATTTTTTGATATAGTCTCATGGTATTGGTGTACATTAATTCTGAGATGGCACGATATTTTCAGATCAACATTTTGTACAAAAGGGAATCAGTATGTTTGATTTCCTGTCTCATCATGCTTGTTAATTTACATACACAATTGCATATCAAGATCCTGATTTGTTAAAAAGACTGGCTAATTTCAATCCATAGGAGTGATCTATAAATGGTGATTTTTCTCTCAAGACATAAGGTCTCAGCAAATTGCATAGCCCTAATTATGTACTTCTTTTTTCAAGTTATGCTGCATGCAGCTTTTGATTCTCAATGTGCATACAATTCACAACTCATAATAACAGACAGACAGATGCAGCTTACATTTATTAGTTCAGAGGTATATGCTTGTGTATTTGCACATATGCTAAAAATCTTAGCTTAGGTTTTTGGTATCTTTATTGGGTACAGTGATCTATCATGCATCTTAAGAAATTAAAGACATAATAGTTCCATTGTCACAGTTGGAGCGGTTAAGGAAATTACAGTTTGGAACTCACCATTTATATCTGTTGTATATTCACTTTGGTCTGCCAAGTATTTCTGTGGAAAATATTTTTCTGTTCGAATAAGTTCTAATAAGTGGCTTTCCATTATGAAATTCCATAATAAATGTTTCGATATCTGGAAGTATGCAGATCCAACACTTGTGCTTGCTCTTTCGTTGTTGTCTTAGAGTACAAGTCTGTAAATATTTGTTGTCTAGAAGGATTGCAGAAAGGTTACCATTGGATTAAGGTCCCTGAATTCTTCTGTTTTTTTGTGATAAAAGTAATCGGTTTATTAAAGTGGAAAACTAAAAGGAATGTGTCCACAGCAAAAAAATTGAGGCATTCTACATGGTTTGAGTCCTTAGACGTGGTTTCTAGTCTATTTCTGATGATGACATTTTGTAGGGATTTCTTATTCTGCCCTCATGTTAAGCTATATTCGGAAATACATTGTTTGACCATGGCAGAAGACAAAAACCGAAACAGGCTTTTGTTATATCCATTGGAGTAATGGTAACTTCTGGACCTATACATATTTGTGTAACTTCATGTATGTAGAAACTTGACTGGAAATCATTGCTTCCAGAGATGCGGCAAAAAAGGATGATTTGGTGCTGTAATCATTTTTTGGCAGATTATGGAAATCCTCAATCAGGTAGAGTGGGCTTTGGTTTTTCTAAAATCAATAGTAACTGAGGAATGGAGTGAGAGTTGATTATCCTTTTCCATCAGCTTTTTGGGGTTTCATTTCTGTTCGTGAGGGTGGGTATTCAAGAGATAATTGGGATGGAGGAGCTTGTCCATTGCTTGACAGCCCTATGGCAGGGAAGCATCATTGCGCACTGATCCAGTAAATTTGTAAATCGTTTAAGTGATTAAGACAGTTAAACAATTTCATTAACTTCTGTTCTACCGATAAGTACTTAAGACATACCAAAACTTATGACAAATATGAACATAGAAATACAAGGCATCAGCACAATGAACACTAGAATTTATGTGGAAATTAAAAAGGGAAAAACCACGGAGAAACAAACTCTTATGAAAGTAAATATCGGTTAAGGTGATTTTATACTAGAATTTCTGTGGAAATTCTCTCCCCTTTTTTGCCATAATGACAAAGGGACAAAAACTAGAATATTTGAAGATCAAACAAATATTGAAAATTTCACTGCAAACTCTTTTCTATACCTTTCCTTAATGATCAAAAGCTTTCACTTTTACGCACAGCTATTGCAACCCCTGTTCGAGCAAATCAGAAGATGAAATCCAATTTGGAGATTGAGATCTTTGTTCATAACTCGCTACATTGGCAAGGATCCAGTGATATGCTCCAACTAAACTTCGACCATGTCCTTGACCTGTCAAAATGTTTTAACAAGGTCTTCCCTCTGTATCTGCAACTGTAGCAATTCACCTTGTTGCTTCACTTCTACCTCAACAATTGTCCACAATGCCAGGCCATTGAAGACAATACATGTGCATATCTGCATTTTTCTTTATGCATTCCTTGGTCTCACTGATCACCTTGGATAATTTCTATTTGACATTAGTGCATTTCTTTTAAATAGAATCCTTAGCCAAACAGTAATTTGCACCATACTAAAACAATCTTCCGTCAATAACCTTCATTCATTAGGAACCATACTAGATCTATAAAAAATAATTGTATTTTTACTGATCAAGTGATCAGTTAACGTTTCTTAGATCTCTTTCCTCACCAGAGAGCACCCATTCTACATATCTCTAATTCTATCAAATTCTTCGTCCTCTAGCATGGACTAAATCACATCCAAATCTGCAAACTCGGACTCAAATGGGGAAATTGCGTTCTTTTCCAACTCCTACTCTTCTTTTTTCTCTACTGTTTCCTGCTCTCTTCATCCTCCGAGATTGTAACAACTTCCTTTCCTTTAGCGGTAGTCTTTCTCCTTTTAGGTTTCAAAAGGAAGCCACCGATGTCAACATCGGTTTTGGCAATAGAGAGGCCAAGATGCACCTACATAACCAATTTGTTTGTATTTTTTAATAAATTAACATTCATATGTGAATTTTTAATTAATTAATAAAAGTGCATTTTGGTCCCTACATAGATAGTACCATCAACAACCACATTCTTCTAGCTAGACGAAGAACCCTCTTTAATGAAACTCACAGGCACAACACAAGATAGAACTAGACCTCAATAGACATTCATCTTTAATCAAGTAAAATATGCTTTGCAAGCATTTGCCCTATTTTCTAGAAACCCTAAGCATCTATAGATTTGCTTACTAGTAGGTATGTTGATCCTCCATTCCAAATTCTCTCTACCCAACAAAGATAACGTAAAATAGAATACTAAACTCATAATCAATTAATCAAAACGAAACCCATATCTATCTTTTATAGTCATCTTGACATTTCCAAGAAAATAATTCAATAACAATTTACACAAATCAAATTGAACACCTTCCCTACCTATTTTACAAGTTATGTAGACTGCTATAGCCAAAGTGACACCATCACGATTTTGAAATTGAATTTTGTAGGCACCATTGAAACTTCTAGAGTATTTATCAGCAGTTTGTGCTAATAGTCAATACTAGTTAACTCCTCTACTTCCATGTATTTAACTCTCTTATTTCCTTGTAAGTCACTAATACTGGACAACTATGTGATGTCCTCAATTGCTTATTTTGTCACCTTAAGAGGGTTTATGCAACACAAGGTTTCCATCTTAAAACTAACTCAACAAAACTATGATGAATCCATTGTCATCACACAAGGGGAATGTAGAAGTTGATGAAAGCCAACTTCATAGCTCGCTAAGATCACCTACATGCAAATAACTTGCTGAAGGGAAACCAAAGAAGGAAGGGTGGAGCTTGGAGAAAATAAACAAACTGAGAGAAAAATATTGTAACAATGGAAAAAGAATTGCTATACAATATTGATATGCAAAAGATATGAAATTACAATAGGAGAGCCCTAATATAATGGCATCTAGGAAGCTTGTAGAACAAGCTAGAAAGCTCTAGGAGATAAGGTTGACAACTAAGCATATGTCCACAAAAGGTGGTGTAGTGCTTGCCCCTAAGTCGCATTTCTGTTATCATTGCCAAACTCTTTTAAGCCAATTTATGTTTGATGATTAGTATTATTATTTTAGAGATTATCAGATGTTGTTTTACACTCAGTTTATTATATGATGAGATTACTTGGTACTCTATATTTCATGCATGTATGATGATTATTCAATGTTTTCGTTATCGATGACGATTAGTTAGATGGTTTATTATCACATGTGCCTTCTTATGGATACTTACCCCATACTGCATGTGTATGGTGTGCGTGTTTGTTTTATTTATGTATGGTGTTTCTGATGTGGTTAAGGAAGGGAGTCGTAGTCACCTGCTAGTCGGGATCTACACGATGCACCACTTCCTGCCATTGTCTGTTTAGCTTAGAATATTGTGTTTGTACATGCGTGGATTTTATGCAGGTTGCAGGTACCGAGTATCGACTTCCCTGAATTGCCAGGATGAGCGTACCCTATCGCATTGTCTCAATGGTAAGAGAGGGGAGATAAACTCTTAAGTCCAAATCTTAAACCCTTTAGCCAATTGTCCTAATTGATAATTAGGATAAGTATCTGAGTTAAGTACCCTCCGAATGCATCAAAGGATGTAATTTCGTGATTATAACCCTTTTTGTTTGATTTAGTATGTGTTTTTCTATGATGGGTTTTCGTATGTTTCTTTATGAGTCCTTGGTGTATTTTCTACTAATTAAGTCTAATTAAAAAGATTAATTAATGATTTAATCTAATGGAAGATTATTTTGATATTTTAATATTTGATTATGTTTAATTAATTGAGAAATTAATTAAATAAAAGAATTAAATTTGGAGATAAAAGTTCAAAGATAAATTTAGAACAGGATAATATTTATTTAATTTAATAATAATATATTTGGAGTTCATTTTTAAATAAATGCTAAATATTATTGTTATTTAAATTAATTAAATATTTTATCAATTAAGTTTCTAAAATAAATTAAAAGTTGAAAGATATAAAATTATTAAGAATTATAGATCGCATGATCTAAGCATGAGTTTAAATATGAGAAATGAATTAAAAGATTAAATAATAGAGATTAATAACATTATTTTAATTTCATAACGTGCACATGAGATTAAAGTAATAAACTAATTTAATATAGAAGTCAAGTGGAATATTAAATAAAGTTATTTTAGAATTCAACTTAATGTGCATGAAAGATGAATGCAAAATAAAAGAAAAGATAATAAAGGTTAATTTGGGAGTTAACTGAGTTGTGCAAAGAGTCTTCTCGGGTGAACGCACAATTAGTGCTCCGATTTGAGGAAAAAATTGCTTATCACAACTTTGGGGGTTCATTTTTGTGACAAACACGAATTTGGACGGGAATTTTTGGGAGACTACTTTTGGGAGCGAATTTCAGAATGCTGATACCAAGAAAGTTTTCCAGAAGAAGGTTATTGATGGGAGCGAATTCTCTTACAATTCTTAGAGATTGCATAATAGCATCAGGATCAGGTAGGGTCTTGTGTTTTTGATTATCCATTAAATACGCAATTATCCTTTCCTGTCTTCTTCGTGTCTGGGGTTTGTAAATCCGATTTCTTTGTGATGAAAGTTTTAACCTTTCAATATTGTGAATTCATTAATTGTTCGTCAATAATTTCTGTATTCATGGAGACTGGAAGAGTTATTAGAACCCTTGTTTTCTAGATTAAGAAATTAAGATTTAATTGGGTAAGGGTTTTGAATGTAAAATTGAAAGTTCTTATTTAAAAAAAAAATATATATATATATATATATATATATATATATATATATATATATTCCTTAGAGGAAAATTGTTTTAATAAAATTAAATAAAACTAATTTAAAATAAACTTAATTTATTTTATACATTTATTAAAACGAAGTTAAAGATTTTAAATTAAAAAAAAAATAAAAAATAAAAAAAAAATGTATTTGGGGTGGGGCGGGGCCACCACTTCCCATGCCCCACACACTTTCCCACGCTGTCGCAGCAGGTGGTACTGCTGCCTGCGGCAGCAGTAACACTTGCAGCCGCAGGTGGACGGCAGGCCTTTAAAAACGCCATTTTTAAAAAAAAGTATTATGATTTAATTTTTATAAATCATTTTTTAAAAAAATCGTTTTAAATATAATTATTTTATTTAATATTATTAGTTAATTTAAAATTTATCAAATTTTAAATTATATTGAAATTTTATTATTATTTATTAATAATTTTATAAATAAATAAATTATTAATAAATATAATATGATTCTTTATGTATCATTAATTAATCTTATTTAAGTTTGACTTAATTAGGATTAATTAAATCAAAAATTTGTTTAAGCAAATTTAATATTATAACATCGATTTTAATGGAAGCGTAGATTATTATAATCAACTAGTATTATTAATAATTTAATTATTACCTTAGATTATTTTAGGACTTTGACTTGAAATCAATTAGGGGTAATTAGGTGTTTCATTTGGAGATAGGAACGGGATAATTTGTAAAGGTGAACTATGGGTTCTATCTGTTTAAAACATACGTTCAACTGGAAATGGAAACCTCACATTAACTCAATAGTATATTATCAATCAGATTGAACTATAAAACTTTTTACTTGAATATAAACACTAAAAACTGAAATCTTATTGTTTAACTCAACTGTATGTTTTCAAATCAAAACCAATTGTGAGACTATGATGTTTTCTATATATTGTCTATGCTTTGAGTGTTATGGGGTTGGTTTAGCGTTGACCAGTTTAGGTTGTTACCAGAGGCTCGGGGTTGTGAATGTGATGTCATGATGATTTGGTCTCGATCTTTTAAACCCAACCCTGGTGATGTGTTGATATGCTCTATGACATGTTTGTGATTATTGTTTGTTATTGCTTTCCAGTTTCCTGATGTGAAGCTGAAGTGTATGTATATAAGATACTTGACTTAACCATTTTCGAGTCTCGATCAGTTATATTTGATAACCATTTTTGAGTCATCGATCAGTTATATATATTTGATAACCATTTTTGAGTCGTCGATCAATTATACTTGGATTGCTTTTCGGTCGCTTGAGAAGACTGAAGTGTTTGTTATGTTCTTGATGATGTCATGTGTTGACTTGACCATTTTGGAGTCTTCGATCAGTATTGTAATTTACTATTGGGATACTTTCTACTTGCTCATTGGAGAACCATTGGATTTTGTGATTTATCATTGATGCCTTCAGTTGCTGATAGAGAACTGTTGTGATCATGTGATTATTATTTGATGCTTATCTGTTGCTCATGAAGAACTGATGTAATTTTTGTGGCTTATCTTTTATGATGTTTTTCAGTTGCTTGTATAGGACTGAGGTGATTTTATTATGATTCTTTGATTTGTGATTTCATGAGCCTAAGGTAGGTTATCTATGTGTAGTGTTGGGAAGTGGCTTGCAATGGGGATCGGGGCCCTAAGAGGCTACTTGGAGTAACCCATTGTAAGTTGTTTTAATAAGTGAAAACATTTACAGTAAATGAGAGAAAATGAACCTAACAAGATAATTGTATGTTCTCTCCCATGCCTTGAGTGCTAGTACAGACTAGGATGGGGTAGAGAGAACGCTTGGTTACGACCTTGCATTCCGTAGTATGCCTCATCAGTACGAGAGGATACTAGTGGCCGCAGGGATCAGTAGGGACCCGAGATTCCTAAGGGATTGCTCGGGTAACTTCTACGTGACACTTTCCCGCTTGCATATTAGGTTTCCTACGTGTCTTTGTGGTGCCTCTGGGTCTAGATGTCTATCTATGTTGGAACCCTTGAGTTAGTATACTTTTAGGATTTTCCAGACTTAGAGAGTACTTGTGTTTTGTGTTTTGATACCTTGTTTGGGACTTGAGACTATCTCCTTAGCGCGGTGGGAGTGGACCATTTAGGTTCCACGCGGTCGGGTGGTAGTGCTTTTTACTCTTACCATTGAGATCCGTCCGGGGTCACCGTGGCTGGAGTTTTCTTGGTTGGCATTTACCTTCACTATGTTCTTGGATTATTATGATGGATGGTTAGATTTTATGATAGATGTTTTATCATTATGGATGTATGGATGTATCATGTATGGTGAATAGTTTCATATATTTTTACTGTACTTTGTATCATGGATTTGAGGATGTTGTATCTTTATCTTTACATATGTATATTCTTTTAAGCCTTTCATACCCTGTGACTTGTACAGTGGATGATTGAGCATTCCGAATTAATTTGCCAAGAGGCATTCGGATCAAATGTATATTATGGACATGAGACTTTCTGATTATTCTTTCATATGTATGTGGTAATTGTTAGACTTAGAATTAATTAAATTTAAACGTGACTCAACGTCTTGGGATCCTTAAGAAATGTAACTTACAATGTATGTTTGTCGATGATTACATGTTATTGCTTCCGCTACTATGTGTTTGATGTGTATGTTATACTTTCTTACTTTAAAAAAAATGTTTAGCAAACTTAGTGAAACTTTAGGTTAATTCTTTTGGATCCCTTAGCGGGGCGTTACAGGTGGATTACCCTCCAAGTAGGTGAGAGGATAAGTATGACTAAGTCGGAACAAACTCCCGTGTTGTCAACAACTCCTAGACTACAACTAATAACTAAATGCATTTATCCTAAGTAAACTTAAGTAAAAGCATAAATAATAATTATTTATTGTAACATGGAATTCTTCCCATATGTCTAAACTCAAATTTTGTACCCATTGCAATTCATATGTCGATAAACAAACTTCCAACTACCTCATCTTGCAATGATCATTTTTTTCTAAACCTTCTTTAGATTTCTTTACACAATTGTATTGGCATCACATACCACCAATTGAGACTCCATTAACACACTCCATCTCTTAACCTTTATCTTCTAAAATCTTTGATTTTTCTTCTTCCAATAGTGCCAAGTGATTTCAGAAAACCATTTTTATAACCACCACACCATTATAATTGATATTCTAGCAAAAAATTAATATATTTGATGCAACCCAAATGTATTGTGCACATCAATCAATTGAGTCAGTTACACTCACTAAATGCTCATCTAACATACAAGAGACAAGCTAGTTGCAACCAATATCACTTCATAGTAGGGGAAATGACTTATATAGCATGTTAACACTCCCCCTAAGTGGAACCATTCAACCCAGTTACCATATGGTGTTATTCTTCTAGATTCACTTAAAATTGTAACATTCTTATCATTCTCTGATTTTACCCAAGCACTACCAAATGTGCTTATTCTAGCAAAATGACCAAAGTGGCCACATTTAAAGCAATTAACATGTTGTTGACCTAATCCCATTGTTTGAACCCTAGATTTGCATTGATTAACCTTGTGATGATATTTGTGATAAACAATAATTTCCATGAAAGATCTTATTCATTCCAATCCTCTTAATTAGATTAGATACTTGACTTTTGCATTGATTTTCTTTATGACCAAACTTATGACAAGAAAAGCATTGTATATTACATTCCTTCCTCATCTTACACTCAACAAATTTATAACCAAAGTTCTTGCATATGAAACAATAATTTTTAAACTATAAGTACATTTGAGCATTTGGTTGCCTTACTAGAGGTCTTATCGTAGATGTATTTGGATTTCTAGCCTTGCTCATTATCTTAGATTTCACTTCTTCTTCAACTACCCTTCTTGTTTCCTTTATCTTTCAAAAAACGACTCACCTATGAATCTTAATCCTTCCTCATCCTTATAACCTTTTTGTAGGACTAAAAGTCTATCTAGAATAGTACTTCTTTCACACACCTTTGCTTCAAATCTCAATTTCTTCATTTCCAATTCTAGCTTCTTATTTTGTTTTGAACTCTTTCTGATGATATTTTGTAGATTTCCTTCAATTTTCTTCTAATCTTCCATTTTCTAGTTAAATTCCACCTTAAGAGACTCCTCAATAATTTTACTATCATTCAACTGCTTTTCTAGATTTGTCACTTTTTCTTTTGATTCCTTCAATTCCTAATTGACTTCCTTGTTCCTTGCTTTGAACTTTTAGATCTAATCCCTTTGTTTATAGATACATGTATTTTCTTCATTAAGATTATCTTAAACTCTTCATTCTTTGATTCGGTACTCACAATGTCACTCATAATAATTTTTTAGTCCTCCTCAAAGTATTAGTCTTCTTCCACAAGTTCAAACATCCTAGATCTCCCTCAAGTGGTTAAGCTATATCTGCAAAAGACCAAGCTTTGATAGCAACTATTGAACAAACTAAATAATTGAGAAGGGTGGGGGTAATCAATTACTATAAAATATTTTTCTTAAGCCTTTACTCATCTAGTAAAGTCATAAACCATTCAAGTGATTAATATAGCTCTACTTAAAAAATCATTAACTTATAAACCATTCAAATAATTAAGATAGTTCTACTTAAAAAATCATTAACTTATGTTCTACCAATAAGCACTCAAAACATACTGAAACTTAACAAATATGAACATAAGAAACATAAAACATCAATACAATGAACACCAAAGTTTATGTAGAAACCCAAATAGAGAAAAGCCACAAAGAAACAAATTCTCATGAAAGTAAACTCTAGTTAAAGTAATTTATATAGAAGCTCATTGTTGGTTGCTCATTGCAAGTTGGCTCATGGTTTGATAGGCTAATTACCCTTGTATAACATATGTGTCACAATAGAGATGTTTTATAAACAAAATATGAACTAATATGAGTGTGTTTGAACATGCTTGAAATATTTCCACTATTAGCACAATTACCACAATCAACATTAGATTTAGTTGTTGATATTCTCTTAATACAATTCAATTTGATCCACTTCAACTCTATATGCAAAGCTCTCCTTGATGTCACAACAATCTTTCCACTCTTATCTCAACTTGCATACATCATCGCCAAGTATTTTCTCATAGACTCAATCTTAGACTATGTCACTTTCATTTTTTCTCTCATACCATGCCTCATATACAAATCAATTTCTTTATTTATATAAACATCCACCAATACATATGTCGGCCAAGTCATAGAACATGTCGACCATAATTCAACAAGATATTACAGTTGTATTTCGTATGCTACCACCAAACCTAAATCTAGATCACACTAAGAAATATTTTCAACATATTACACAATACCAAAAATATAGGCCACACTTAACATGCATATATTTCATGTTACAATTATCAAAAGATTATGAAACTATCTAACAACACAACAAATTCTAAAACTTGGTATAAAAAAAATAAAAAATCAACCAATGGGTGAAACTAGATGAAACTTGTCCAAAGCAAGATATGATTGTTCTATCAAAAACTCTTGATGAACTGCAAGAATATCTAGGCACTAGGAACACCTGGAAGAACTTAGTAAATACAACAATCAACAAGTATCAGTAGAAACTTCATACAATTGTAGTCACCAAAAACTACAAATCTACCAAAAGAAGTATTCCATTAGTAGAAGCAAGAATACTTGACAACATACACCAAAATTGTGTGTATTGAATGTGTCCTATATATAACCAAAATCTTGATGTCTGATCAACAACCAACAAACACAAACAAACAATTGATATCGCTAAATAACTAGTGTGAAGCTTTTGACATTAATGACAACAATGCCAACAAATTTTGCAATATGTTTTTGATAATAGAAGTAGCCAAAAATGAGGGGGCATATTTTAGAACATGTTTTTTTTATAATATGTTCAACAAATAGGGGAAATGACAATTTTTTTTTTAAAAATCAAAATTTTATGTTGAGGCATCCATACCAGGCATTATAGAAGCATATAATAAAACAATAGAGTTGAACTAGGAGCTCATACATAAACAAACTTTAATATGTAAGATTTATTTAAATTTTTGTTTTCATTACCAATGTGCATATACATAATAAAACTAAATTAAAATGTTAAAAGGTTATATATAGATAAGTAGGAGGTATTTCCCACAAGTCGAATTGTGATATTGCTACCGAGGTTCAATTATGTAATTTTTAGTTGAATTCATTGGCCCATATTTCATGAGTAGTGGTTCACAAGAACCCATCTAATGAGAATGAATGGAACACTTAGTACCCATTGCATCTAGGTGATGCTCACAAAGGTCAGATATTAAGACTTCTTGAAAGGTCACCCATTCTAGTACCCAAGTATTAGGATGGATGACCTCCCAAAAAATCTTGGTGCTACACCTCTGTGAGCATGACCTAGATGAAATTTGTGCTAAGTGTTCCATTCATTTTCATGAGAGGTGCATTCTTGTCAACCACTACTCATGAGACATGGGTCAATGAGTTTGACTCAAATACTACAGACTTGGACTTTGATAGCAATAACATAGGCTATATATACAAAATGATAAAATGTAGACAATCTACAAGCCTTTTGTTGATATATCTTTTCTTTTATTGGTGCATACATGGTGCATATATCAAAATCAAACTGTGATTTGGTTTGTTAAACAGATTGTTAAGTCTGGCAAAGGGAAGGCATTGTATTTAAAATAAAGTTGCTTTCTCAATTGAATGCATTATTGGAGATGTACTCTTCATTAACCCCTTATTTACCTCTTCATCATCAAGAGTCAGTCCCCAATTATTAACCTTTGTTTTAACTTGCTTTGTGTTTGTTTTCAGAACCCCTTGAAAACCTGTTTTCTTAATAAAAAACATTTGAAATTGTAAATTCTTTAGATATATATTTTATTTTCCCTTATAGTTTTGTCATTTATTAATTAAATAAATATTATTTTATTAATTCATTAAATTAATCCTTCTCACTAGCTAATAAAATAGATTCAATTAGAATAATTTACATTTCATAAATAATTAAATAAAATTTATTTAATTATTTTCAAGAACAATATCCCTTCTAACCAACTTATTAAGTAGTGTAGTAATATTAATACTCTTTCATTTACTCTCTTTCCAAATTAAAAATAATTCAATCATTCTCGCTCCAATAAAATTGAAATAAAATCACATTTTTATCCTCCCCATCAGTCAAGAAATCTAAAGGATCTTAACCATCCACTTTTCACATTTCCCTTACATCCACTTTCTCTCCCACGTGTGTATACATGACATGCTCACATCCTCGATATCCATTCTAAACTTCAGTCCAGTTCATCTACTCCCATATCTTCTACAGTTTCACATGCTTGAATATTCACATTTCAAGCATTCAAAGGTCATCTCCACCCTCTATTGCCTCCGCTGCTTTATTGCCTCCCTCTTATCGCCTATAGAACTTGCGTAATCATGTAAGATAAACCTTCACTATTGATCTCACAAACAAAACATACCCCTCTCTCTTCATGACTAGAGGTTTATTTAATAGATCTCCTCTAATAAAAAAATATACTATATATCCATATGCAAGTACATGTAAACCAAATATTCCACACTCAAGTAAACAAAATCTATGGAACTACATATATTGGAAAAATGACCAACATTGTGAAGGATTATTTTATCCTTTCAATTGCAATGAATTTGATTACGTTCATTGTATTTAACACATTATGTAAGGAAATTAATATTAGTATGTAAATCATGTTGTCTTTATTTAAATATCATGTATGGTCTCCTTTTGCACCAATTAGGGTGCTCTTGATAATTGAATTCAGTTTTGCTTGTTACCTTTTGTGTCTCATATTTTCATGACTTGAAAAAAAAACATCTTAGGGTAGCCTTCAAGATAAAAGAAGTTTATTTCATTTGTGTGCAAGAAAATCAAATATATACACTTTCGTCTCACATAGTTTCATAGTCTTAGAAATAAAAAAATTTAATTTCTATGTTTTTAATTTTTTAAATGGTCATTTATTGACCTATATTTTATCAATAAGACATCCATAACTCATGTTCCAATGAGGGATGTAATCCCATATAGTTGTCATTTTTCTACATTAGAAGACATTTTGTAACTTTCCAAGTAGAGGACATTGTTTACCCTCAAACTAATATATTTGATAACCCCCTTGCACCATCAATAATCTTTTATTATTGCAACCTTGAGACGCGATTTTCTTAACATATCAAGGGGAAAATTTCCTTAAAAAATGTTAGGCATAACTAATTTTAATCTTAATCCCAATATATTTACCTAATAGTAAAGTCAAAAAAGAAGTAAAAGGGGGATTGCTCCTCTTTCCTAGTGTACAATCAAGAGGAAGATGATCCATTAGGCTTAAGAGAGCTTGGACATTGAATGAGTGCAATGATCCTTCACTATCATTGATTACATGATTTGATTTAGAGGAATATGATTTGATGAAGCCAGGTAGAAGGTGAAATATCCCAAAATGACAAGATTTGGAATACACAAACCAACATAAATAACAAAAACCTATAGGTGCCAAGCATAGAAAATAGATAAAACCACTCACATATGATTTTATTTTGAGGATAATTTGTAGGGAAGAGGTCACCTAGGGCCTCATGCTCCTAGGAAGGGGTTGAAAGGGTGTCTTATTCCCATCACTTTTGACTGAACTTAGTGGCAGACTATTTGTCTTATACTTCCCAATTTTAGAACTACATGTGTTCCACCTATACTTGAACAACAAAAAAATAGGGAAAATTTGTGTATAGAGGAATTTGCCTCAATCGAATAATAGTTTGGAATCAACTTTGAAATAAAAATAAAGGAAAGTGTGTTGTCATTTAGCAAATGATAGTTTTAAAAAATCAAGTATATAATACTTAAGCAATGTAAGTACTTCTTTCAATGTGATCAAGTATGTTGATGCAATAAATTTCTTTGATTTCACACAAAAACCCTAAAGGAAATTATGATAGTTTTAAAAAATCAAGTATATAATACTTAAGCAATGTAAGTACTTCTTTCAATGTGATCAAGTATGTTGATGCAATAAATTTCTTTGATTTCACACAAAAACCCTAAAGGAAATTATGAAAGATAAAACCTCGTGTAATGGATGTAATTTTCCACAATGTTTGATTGACAAGAATGATGACTTGAAGTGTTGAAGACTTATATTCTTCAATGTATGTAGATATATTATTGTACTAAAATCTCCTTCCTTAGTGGTATACATCATTACTTGGCCTTCAATAATGGGAAAGAATCTTGATCCATGGAGAAGATTGCCTTGAAAACACCTAAGAATGCTTGAGATCTTGTTTAAGAATGCTTCAATGAAAAATTGTAGCAGAGCCTTGAAACCTTGAAATCTTAATTTTAGCTATGATTATTGAAATTATGAGAGATAGGTTTCTTTAATATCTCTCACAACATTTCAAATCTCAAAACATGAAGAAGGTCATCACATATTTAGAAATCCAACTATATCCACAAGACGAGCCCCCAATTCAAATTTCAAGTAAAACATTAGAGAGGAGGATACTCTAGGTGTCCTCTTCCCACCAATCAAGAACATAATCAAAATCAAAGACCCCACAAAGAAAGGGGATGCTTAAATCTATGGTACAATAAACTATTAGGTCAAGAAGAAGAACACATGCCACAAATGGTAACAAAGGGCTAATGTTGTGAAATAATTGATTGAATTGGAGAAATAATAAAGAAGCACAATTAGAAATAAGGGCTTGCATTGATTTTTGATGAAACTGAATTAAAATAGGACTCATATTTGAATTTAGGTATCCACTAGGTGTAACATGAAATCCTATTGTGCATATTAATATGAAAACACTCTAAGGCGGTGCTGAAAAATCATGAATCTATACATAACCTTAAGGTTCTTACAATTTATGATAGTACATTTAGCTCCCACTTTAGTAGGATTATGAGTCCACTTGATGCTCATGGTAAAGGAATTGAGAGATAAGAGAAAGAGAGAGAAACAATTGTGTGCAAACTACAAAGAAATATGACATCACTACTTTTAAGGATGCAATCCTCCAAATAAAGGATCTCAACTTAGACAACCACTCACAATTGCACAAAAATGAGAAAAAAATAAAGACAACAAACAACAATAAGATAGAAAAAAAGGGGTTAGTACTAAAACCAAAGCTCTAAATTAACTACTTGAAGAGGCATTGATAGAGAAAATGTCCCCATATTTGGAAAGCTACTACAAGAGAAAAATGGTCGCATGGAAAGGGCAAGAGCATACACCAAGGACAAAATAACACTCCATGATCTAATCCACTAAAAAATCCATGAGAGTGTGGAAAGAGAGAAAGACCATGAATCTAATGGTCTTGTAAGTCATGTTATGTTAGGTGATCCATGGGAAAGAAGAAGACACAAAGTAGAAAGGCTAGCAAGTTGTATTATGCTATTTCTACTCATCCCAAGAGAGAATGAATGAGGAATTGATAGTCTAGCAAGTTTTGTTATGCTAGTCAACTCTACCTTAGTAAAAATATTTGCACTCAAGAAGACTAATCCTAAGGAAAATGATGTCTCCTTAAGGAATTTGTGAAAAGGGGATTAGTATTACAGAAAGAATAGTCTCTGCAAGGATCCATGAAAACAACCAGTCCCAAGGAAAGAATGATCTTCTTAGGGTCAATGAAAATGATGAATTCTAAGGAAGTATAGTATCCTTAGGGATCAACGAAGGTAATCAATCCTAAGGAAAGCATAGTATCCTTAGAGATCTATGAAAACCAATGAGTCCTAAGAAAAAGGGATCAATGAAAAATAGTTAGTCTTAAGGAAAGCATAGCCTCCTTAGAAATTAATAAAAATAAACCAGTCTTATGGAAAGCATAGTCTCTTTAGGATCTATGAATAAGGTTGCATATATACAAGGAGGTTTCATGCACCCCCTCCCCTCCTATGATGGCAACATAGAACTATAAAGACATAATAAAGGAAAAGAGAACAAGGATACCTACTTCATGGCCAATATTAAAAGTACATTAGTATACTAGTGAAGAAAATAAAGTTACTATCAAATCAAATTTTTGTGTAAAACATTTCATTTTATTTATTTTTAAAGTAAAACATACATTTAATCCTCTATTTTTAATTTTTTTTTAGCATATATGATTTATCTATACATGTGACAAAATAGAAAATATTTTTATTATAAAGAACAAAAGTAACATTGATTCCTAGACAAAAGATTTTTTAAGGATTGAAACATTTTTTTTTTCTTTGAAGTGCTCCATTAGTTTAAAAATATTTTTTTTAACAAGGATAAAACAATAATTTAAAAAAAAAAATCATTTGTGTAATTTAAATCTTTCTAGAAGATCTCCCATTTCACACTTTGTAAACAACATATTAATTCACGTGAACAAAACTTAAACTTTAAATTATGAAGGCATTTGATTTGAACACAACTTTTGAAAAAGATGTGATAAGAGTCAATATGATACCACATCTACTTTGTTAGATGCATTTCCCTAAAAGAAGTTAATGGAATATTAAATATTTTTGAATGCAATCTCTTATTTTTGGTGGTTGATAAATGAAGTTATAACAATTTTTTTAAAATATTGTTTATTGGTTTATTATTATCAATAATGTGTTTATATGTTTCTAATTTAATTTTTAATAATATTAATTGTGTGAAATTAGTTAAAATGAAAAGTAAATAAGGAAATATATAAGCAAAACTATAAATTTGATAAATTTGAAAAAGTTTAAATTAGTAAATTTTTGTAAATAAGTGTAAGAAATTCAGTGTGGTATCTATTGTAAGAATATATGGAGTTTTAAATTGAATGGTCTTACTAGGGTTAGAAATTATTCTTATTGACATTTGTGTCCATTAATTTTCTCTCTTTCATTTGTAAGTATCTTTATGAATTTTTTATCTTGACTTTTTGGAGTTATATTTCTCTTCCAATTGACTCACTTTATTTTTTACTCTATTTTGGTTATTTAAGATTCTCTCCTTAACTGTAAATATTTTATTCTTTAGTTTCTTTATGATGTAGGAACATCCTAGAGATAACTACAATCAACATCAACCAAAAATAACTTGTTTGAATCATTTGTATCAAATTTTGGTTTGTTTGATCACTTTCCCCATAGTTTTGAAAATAGTTATTTGCATCTCACAACAATTAGAATTATATGCTCACATTGGAGGTTTAAATGGTCAAATATATCAACCAAAAAAATTGAAATTAAAGATAAATTCATGATTGCAGGTTGGAACATTTTAGCTATGCACAAAATGAAATTATTGATTACTCTTTAAAAGCTTTCCAGAAAACACAACTTGTGGGTGTAAAGCCAAATTACACACCCTTCACAATGACAAAATGGGAGCTCAAAACAAGTTCATGGAAGTTATTGAAAAAATTCTCTTGGATTTCAGATGCCTAACAGAGACTTGAGACATGTCAAAAATTGAAATAGGCACATATATTTGAGCATCATTCCCTTAGCATCATGTGGCTCTTGTACATCCACGTATCCTATTCCATTCCCATTTGGACTCAAGTGCCACGATAGTCGTTTGGGGTTCAACAAATAAGGAAAGAGGACATAAAGACTGATTCAACCAAAGAGAGTTGGAAATGGTCAATGAATAAATAAATGAAGGTATTTTACTGACATCTGTGAGACCAAATATTCTAATGGACCATACATTAGGAAGAAAGAGAAATGATGGTCTTAACGTAGAATATGATCAGACATGAAATAAATAAAGGGAGGGCATACGACACCTAAAATGCAAATTAGAGAAGTGTAAATGAAAAATTATTGTTAGATATAAAATATAATGTAGCATATAAAAATAGGGAGGGGGTTGAGGTATGGTGGTAAGTTGGCCACATGACCAAAATATTGACCAATTAATATGCATGTAATCGTATAGAAAACAAGGGTTGTGTGCAGCACTAGTCCTTGCTAGACGTGGACAGGATGAGTGGATGGAAGAAAGGACAAGTAGTATGGTACACGATAGGGAAAGTTTAATGGAGTCTGAGATTCAATGCATGGTCAACTGCAAAAATAAGTGGATTTAAATGCAAGTAGAAATAGCGATATACCTGTAGCAAAGATAAGGAAAAAATGGTTCACTGCATCATTTTGAGTAGAAATAGGAAAACTAACACACACAGCAATTACAATCCGACTCAACTCCAACAGCAATCACTTTTTAAAGTGATGATTTTGAAGACATTCAAGAGATAATATACATCTCCAGCGTACAAGATAGAGTTATTCTTTACTTTTTTGCAAAATTAAGGAAATAAGACATGGTAAAAAGTAGAAGTGTAGAAAACAAAACAATAGATTTACCTATTTGAAAGGTAGACCAAGAAGGAGCAGAACCAACTTCAGCATCATCCTAAGCATGCAAACATAGGGAGTTGTTGCAGTCATGGAAGGCCTGAAATGCCCAATAATGGAATTGGGCTCATCCATTTGTATATGTACTTGAGGTATCAACAGGCAATACTAGAGCAGAAGGAAAATGAGGAGAACTCAAAGCAACTTTATGTAGACTGCAAAACCCACTTTGGACATGTGAAATGGAATGCTTGTTGGAGAAAACAAAAGAAGCTATTACCATTACCCTTTTTTTCTTAACCTGTTAAAATTTAATGCTAAAACTAGTGCAACTACTACCCACATTGTGGGATCTAAAGAACTCATAAAACATCTAGAGTATACCAACAAAGACAACTTTATGACAGATTTAAATTGTTGTGAGATGAATGGAATTAGCTTGTATGTGTATGTGCCTTGTCTTGACGGCTTGTCTCTATAGTGTTGCAGGAATAAGTTTATGAGATTCTATTGCTATTGCAAGTTTTTTTTGGACGGTAGAATTTATTTATTAGTTTTTACATATGATGGATTGCTTTGATATTATAAGTTTGATTTTTAGGCATTTAGAGTTTAAAATGTGTTGTTTTAATCAAGTCTTAACATCCTAATGTAGACGCTGATGACAACAATTAATATTAAAAATAATTGCAACTTCAACCTTTGGCCAACCATATTTTCAAGCAGTAAAAGGTACAACATACCTCAATGTTTCCTAGCATTGCTGAAAATAGGGGAATCACATTTTGCTACAGTTGAACTAATTTGGGAAGGATACATTCGGACAAGGAAATGATGGACATTTGATGAAAGAGGAGAAACCCATTATGAATTAGGTGAATGTGGAAGAAATCTTCATTGCAAAAAAGGCCAGTTTCCTGAGAATAGAATTATAGTGGCCCTGCTTCAAAACAATGATTTTTGTTATTAGTTTAGTATCTGGTTTTAGTGTACTCATGTCTCTAGTTCCTTCTTCTTCGACAAAGAAATGTCAGTTTCAAGAATGCACAACCAATGTTCTTGGAGTTTGTCCATAATAGTTACAAATTATGTCCAAACTTAGTGACTGGGGTATACAAATTGCACTAACATAAGAGCTCGAGGAAAGAGTGTTTATAGTCATTTTCCATTCTAGATACAGGGTTATAGAGATTGTTTACAATGTATGCATGTCAATAAACTGTTTATAGTAATGCCTACACAGGCTATGAAATAGACGAACCTCAATTGGCATCTGTGGAAGAAGCAAAGACATTGTTTATGAACTATTAGACAAAATGTTCAAAAGAAATTTCTGTTTGACGAGTTTAAACAGTGTTGTCTGGACTTACACCTTTTTGAGACTAGGGAGGAGACAATTATTACAGGTTTCTTGGATCTTTGGAACAGGTCCGCAAGATGTCGAAATGGGCATAGAGTTAGTGGAATTGAGATTGTAGCATTATCAACCACAGAGCCGTAGACTTGCAGAGCTCCGTCAAGTCTGCAACCTATTTCGCCTTTATATAGTCAAAACGTGAAATGCCAAAAAACCCCAGAGATTACAAAATGTATCTGTTGCAAAGAGACCCCACTTGAAGGAAATTTGTGAAGAGTTTATGAGGACTCTTAAACACATTTTGATGGAATTCTCTCACTGCGTTGGGATTGGATGAATCGAAATGATAACTTTTAAGAGAAAAATAAGCGAATTGGTAAAATCAGAATTCTTGTGAATAAATGAAATTATTTTATCTCAGAGAGAAAAACAAATTTCGCAGGACAATCTATGATTTTAGGTATAAATAATTCGCATGATACTAAGATTCATTGTTGAACTTGTTAGAGAAAAATCAATTATAAAATGTCTAAGAAATGTCTGAAATGCCAAAGCTTGGAACAGAAAACCTCTTAAGAAACACATGGCTTTTTTTTAAAACAAAGCTAGTAAAAGATCTTGTACACCCTCTGAAAGGCTTGGGAAAACATAGCAATGTATCAGATATAAATTAATAAACAAAGGTACCTGTGAATTGAACCCAAAGTCGAGTTCTAGAGAAAAATGTGAAAAACAAAGACTGCATTCCCTTAACTGCAAAGTTACATTCGGTTGGAGTATGTGAGAAGAAGTTGATTTGCCCGAGATAAGGTTGCATGCACAAGCCACGTCTGGAGTCTGCAGAGGGGACTTGGCTAAAATGCATGATTCAATTGCCACTGCTCGCCACGTTCTCTAGGTTCTTATTTTCTGCACAATTTTTGGTGGAGAAAAAGGAAAAGACTGCTCAGAATAAAGTAGTGGACCAATGGAAAAAGAGAAATATTGAACCCCAAATTGATTGTAAATGAGAAATATTATTTGAAAGTGTATTTTATGGGAAATTTTAAGAGTTGATACAGTTTTCTAGATGAGATTTAATGTAAAAGTTGGGTGAAAACATAAGTCCCCGCCTAAGCGACAGGGACTAATAATGTAGAGGGTATGATTGATAAGAATGAGAGAAACCATCGATGGATTTGTTTGCAGATGTGTATGTAGATTTGTAATGTATTTAAAAATTGAGTAACACTATTTATTTATTTTTGCAATCATTGTGTCTATTTGGAAAACTTTATTTTCAATGTTTTTAAGAATAAATAGGAGTATTCTTTTTGCATCAATAGGTATTAGAGCTAATGTTCCTGAGTGCATAAGAAAAACATCTAATATGAGGTGGCTTGTATCAAGACCCATAAGTGGAGGTTTAGTTGAGTTGTCTCGATGTTAGTTTGAGAGGATTATTGTAGGTGTGTGGAAGCACTGAGCAATCGAGAGCTAAGGGGGAACAAGTCATGAAAAAAGAGAAAAGTAGTGAGAGTTTATGTGGAGCTTGAGAGACAGTGCAAATGTAGATATGTCCTACAATAGTGAGAGTTGGAAAAAATCGAAGTCATAGATGAAGAAAAGAAAAAAGAAGCAAGGGTTTGTAATTGGGGGTGTTCATGATCCTTGTGTTGGAAAAGGGGAGAAAGAAGAGATGAATAAATATGTGTGAGAAAGAAGCACAAAAGATAAGGCAAAAAGTCTTGGGGGATTTAAGGAAGGAGATGAGATAGCCCACACAAACAAAGAGGAGAAAAGATAAGAGGAAATAGTTATGAAAGACCATTAGTTGTAGAGGGTGTCAATGAGATTGATCGAGAGCCTAATGAGGATGGTGCATTATTTGCAATGAGTGAAGATGTCATAGTAATGTAGTGGTGATTAAAGAGGGTGATGTTGGAATGTGATATCATCATGGAGAACTACTAGCTTTGGTTAAGCCTAAAATTGACCATGGTAAAGTTGTTTGTTTGCCATATGTGGAATATTTTTGGACTTAATATAGATAGAAAGGTATAATGAGTTAAATGACTATCAATAGTAAATCAAATTGATGACTTGACAAATAATTAATTTTGACACATTTTGCACATGTAGCTACAAGAGTTAGTTGTATGAGTCATATTTGTTGAATTTAGTACACGGTTTCTAATTAGGACTATGCAACTTGGTTGTATATGTAACTCAAAGTCATGTTTGTTCATAGGTTCTAAAAATTGTTTTAATTGTGATGGGAAATAATATTGAGAGACATTTGACCGTAATTTTTTACTAGTACAATTTAACCAAGATTTCCATGTAAAATTATGAGTTATGTGATTTTGTATTTCTCTGCAATTTTCAACACTTCTTAATTTTGTAACAAGTGATGAATATCTTGAAGAGAAAAATTTATGGGCACAATTTCTAGAAATAGAACAAGAGTGGATGTTAACATCATGTTTGTTCATAGGTTCTAAAAATTGTTTTAATTGTGATGGGAAATAATATTGAGAGACATTTGACCGTAATTTTTTACTAGTACAATTTAACCAAGATTTCCATGTAAAATTATGAGTTATGCAATTTTGTATTTCTTTGCAATTTTCAACATTTCTTAATTTTGTAAGAAGTGATGAATATCTTGAAGAGAAAAATTTATGAGCACAATTTCTAGAAATAAAACAAGAGTGGATGTTAATTTTGTTCTGTTAAATCACTTTAGACACAAAGTGAAAATTTCTTTTCCTTTTTACATTTACACCTCCATGGCCAAGAATATAGAGGGGTTTAAGAAATGCCCTGTCAAAAATCCCGCCCTCCATGAGGGTCTCCTGCTTCTGATTTATGAGTTCTTGAAAACCCAAACTAGAGGTAAAACCATTGGGGATTTGGGTAGTGCCTCGGAGGACACTGCTAGTTTTGATTCTGGGGATGTGCATGTAGTGAAATCAGAGAAAATTGACACCCCAAGCAAAGCTATCCCAGTTACTTGTGATCCTCGCATCCCTAGCAAGAAGAGCCCCAGATGTCTTCCCCCAATCCCCCCCTCTCCTCATCCTAAGGAGGTAAAAGAGGCCAGTGATGATGATGTGGAGTCTGATACGAAGTCAGAGGAGGAGGAGGAGGAGATGGGGAAGGATAGTGAGATGGAAGAAGATAAGGGGAGAGAAAATGACAAGGAGGTGGTGACCCCTATGGACTCCCAGGTAAACCCCAAGAAAAGAAAAGTGGACTAGGCCCTACCCCAAGAACATCCTAGCGACCATGTTGATGTGCCCCCCAACCCTACCCCACCCAATTTGCCTCAGGAAGTTCCCATTTCGCCCTTGGAGGAGATGATTGAAATCATGGTTGAAAAAGGTGGGGAGGTAATCAGAAAGAACAAGAGGAGGGCCTGGAGGAACTTCAATGGGGACAAGGCCAGTTTGGGTATTGTTAGAGAACCTACTAAAATCCAGGTGCTAGGGGACCTTGACAGTAGTACCCACTATGATGAGCTCATTGACCCGACTCTTTTGGTTATCTTTGACAATGTGCATGAAACTAGCTTTAACTTCCTGAAAAATGCAAAGAACAGTCTGATTGACAACTTTCGTTCCATCAAGTGGATTTTTCAGGAAATTGAGGCACTGAAGGACAGGAACAACCAGCCCCAACAAACAGGGTATTGACAAGGACCAGGAAGCTAGAGGAAGCAATGACTAGGTGGGTAGCCAGGAGAAAGATAGAGGTCAGGACTCCAGAGATCATCAAGATGACAGACTCACCCAGCTTGAGCAGAAGGTCCAAAGGCTGGATTCTGTCCACTAGATAATCACCAAACAGATAGTGGACACCCTTCACATCTTGAATGAGAATATTGTCAATCTGGGGGACTATCTGACTACAACTGGCCTTGATAGGGATGCGGAGCAGAAACATAGCAAGGACTCAATCGGGATGAATTTCAGAAAGAGGCCAGCGACCAAGTGAATTAGGGGAACCAGATGAACACTCCTACCAGGATTCAGGAGGGCGTGGCCAGTTGGAAGGACAATGATGCTACAGAAACCCTACAGGCCATGGACAAGGATGGCCACAAGCCTGTTCGCTTGGCTTTTCTTTTCTGTCTATAGCCTTTGTTCTTTGGCTTCGGCCCTTCTTTTGTCTCCGGCCTCTAGTGGCAGTTTTTTGTTTGTTAGTCTATTTCATCTCGCTCTTTTTGCTGTAAAACTTTGGGTTTCAAGATCCCTGTAAAACTTGTTTTACCTAATCAAAAACATTTGAGGGTCTACACATATATGGGATAATGGAAGACAAGGAGAATGTGATTGTGATGGTGGAATATGAAGAGCACACAGATGATAAACAAGAGAATGGAGAGAATGTTGAGGTTGGGAAAGAACATGAAGTAAATTTTGACAAATCTTATGATATTAAGTTTAGTTTAGCTTTGTTAAAGGTAGAGAAAAATGTAGTTGCAAATGTTTATGTGGGAGTGAGTTGATTGTGTTAGCCCCAATTGATGATGTAGCTGAACATGCTATGAATGTATGTGAAAGAGTCATATTAGTTGTTATGTTGTCATTGATATCAAAGTCTTAGTTGGCTAGACATTATGCTAATTCAGTACAGTGCCATATCATTTTATTGATGAAGAGGATTTGATTGATAAAGAAGTTTTGAAGAAAGTATGTTGATGCCAGAGTTGATAAGTATGGTATTCAATGGGCACTTGAATGAGTTGGACAATGATAATGGAATATTGGTTTGATTATTTTACATTCATGTAATGTAATGATGAAGTCTATATATTCACTGAGCTACACAAGTTAAACCGAGTGACAAGGTGAAAGGAGTACAATATTGCCTAAGCCCTACAATGTTAACTGAGTAATTCATATGTTAACTGAGTGATGCATTACCCAAGTGAAATGTAATGTTCTGAGGCCAACTTATGGTGAAAATAAAGAATGTTCGAGAAGTTCAAAGGTGCGAGTCAAAATTAGGCACAGGATCAATGATTGCAAAAATACAATGGAGATCTGATGATAGAGATTGAAACAAGATAAGGATGAGTACAAATTTTAATGGAAGTTCCATTCTCTAACTGACTAAGTACATTGAATCTGAGATCTATGAATGAGGTTAAGTGGCAAAATTTGGAAATAGAGAGTTTACTAGGGTGAATGCACAAGTTGGGTCGCAATTCTGCAGAATGAGATCACTTTAGAAATGGGTACCCAATTTTAACAAATCGAGTACTCGTTATGGTTCAAGTGCCTAATTTGCATTAAAAATTTAGGTACCTAATTTTTGAAAATGGGTTGGGTACTCGAACCATGATTTTAAAATCAAGTACTCAATTTTTTAATATGGATCAAGTACCCAAAGTGTGATTTTAAAATTGGGTACCCGATTTCGAAAAACCATGAAACCCACTTTTTTGGGGGTTTTCATTCATTTTCATTGGCATCATAAATGGGAGCCTGATTTAAGCTTAGAAACATGAGCCTATTTTTGGATTTCTACTGACCCCCAACTATTGTTTTTCGGTGTACCAGGTATTATACTTTGTTTTCTAGTAATTTATTTCATTGTTTTCAATTTTCCACTTTATAATTCTGTCAATTTATTACTTTTTTTCATGTTTAATAGTTTTTAATATGTAAAATTGTAAATTTTTATTGTTAATAGTTTTATATTTAGATTATTGTATCTATTAATTTAAATAGTTTTGTATATGTTCATTTTAATTTTTGTTTTGTAGATGTTCATTTAAAAAATATTATTTTAGATGTTTCAATGTATTTAATAAAAGTTATAGTGATGAATGATTAGATAGATGTAAATTAGATTGTTTAAACATGTAATTACATTGATGTTTTAGAATTATTTCAACTAAATAGTAATTAATTGTAAATTAGTTTGTAAACCATATAAAAAAAAAACTAAAACTAACTATATTCCTAAGTCTAATCTCAATCTAACCATAACTATACAATAATTTAATCTAAACCCTAAAAATAAAACTAAGTATTTAATGTGCTCCCTTACCTTAAAACCATTATTTTAACTCTAAACCCTAGATTCATGTAACTCTAATCGTAAGCCCAACTCTTTAATCCTAACATTAACTAGAACTCTAATCCTAAACAATCATGTAACCAAATCCTTAACACAACCATAGCCCTAATTATGACATAAATGTAGACTCTCTTAAGTTCTATTTGTGATTTTCAATAAGTAATGTTTCCATTCCAAATCAAATATAATTTTAAATCCCCTACTCATCATAATTTATCATTTCATTATTTAGTTAGATAAATTTTACAAAAAGATTTTCAATAATTTAATGACCATATCTTTTTAATAAAACTACACACTAACCTTAAACATAGTACTGACCTTGATGTAAAATCTCACTCTCACCATAATTCTGAGCACCCTAATTAAAATTTTAACCATTATATAATTAAAAATGAGAAACCTAACACTAATCATTAATTCAAAACCCTTATACAAGTATCCTAACCCATTTCTTAAGTGATAAACTTAATCCTAATTTTTAAATCCTAATTCTAATTGTAACTTCAAATCTTAAACCTAACACTTGATCCCTGGTCAGGTAACCATAACAGTAACCATAATGGAAAGTAATCTTAATCCTAACCATAATTAAAAATTGTGATCCTAAAATGTAAACCCTAATTCTTATCCTAATTTTTAAACACTAATTCTAAGTGTTAAACTATAATCTTAAATTAGCATCCATCAATCCTAAATATAAACCTAAAACAAAATTCTAAATTCTAATGCCTAATCTTAAATGATAAGCCTTGAAATAGTAGTCGTAATCCTAAATCTTATATTTTGTGTCCTAATCATAATGTTAATTGCTCTATCCTAATTCTAAATAGATAACCCTAAATCCTAACCCAAACCACAATCTTATTTATGTTAAATCCTAATTGTTTTAATATTGAACCTTAATCGTAAATGCTAAAGCATAATCCTAAATATTTAAATATAAATGTCAAACACTCATATTAAATTTCCTAGAAAATACATACCATAATCCTAGCCATATTTCTATTTTAATGGTGTAAACCCATACCATAATCTTTACCCTAACCCTAATTCTAAATGCCAAACCATGATTATAAATGGCAGACCCTAATTGCTCAATAATTGCCCTAAAAGCTAAAATCTAAATTACTAAACACTAATTATCCCAATCTTAACCATAATTAAAAATCACAATCCTTAAAGCTAGCATGTGATCCTAAAATGTAAACCCTAATTTTAATCCTAATTTTTGAACACTTATTCTTAGTGCTAAACTATAATTTTAAACTATCATCCATAAATCCAAAATCTTAACCTAAACCATAATTCTAAATTCTAATGCCTAATCTTAAATGATAAGCCTTGAAATAGTAGTCGTAATCCTAAACCTTATATTTTGTGCCCCAATCATAATGCTAATTACTCTACTTTAATTCTTAATGGATAACCCTAAATCCTAACCCAAACCACAATCTTATTTATGTTAAATCCTAATTGTTTTAATATTGAACCTTAATCGTAAATGCTAAGACATAATCCTAAACATAAATATAAGTTATTTTTAGAATTCACATTTAAGTTGATTTATTAATAGTTTTTTGGAGTATTATTTTATGATTAGGCTTAAATTTGGTATAATGTTCAATTAGCCTTAACATTAAAGTTTACTTAAGTGTTTAACTTTATTTATATAATTGATGTGGTTTTAAAGATGTACATTTATATAATTGATATTTTAGATTTATTTAATTTAAATAGTAATTTTGTGTTTTTTTATGTTGCTTAAACATATATGCAGATTATATTTGATGGACCCACACCCACCCCCTCCCCGTCCCCCACCCCCTCCATCTCCACCTCCACCTCCACCCCCACCTCCATGACCACCTAGTCCTCCTCTAGCACGTACCATAGAGGATCTGAGGGAGAGGATGAGGTGCAACCTTTATGAACTTATGCACAATATTCAAAACATTAGGCATGAGCACCGCACCCCCCACCCCCCCCCCCACCAACCTACTTCACCTTGCATATACTATGCAAGGTGTTGTACACTTTATCAAGCATTTAGATAGTGACATCGATAGCTTTAGATTATGGAGGAAAAACATGCATGCCTTCTATTCTAATGGCCTATCATATAGAGAGGTTCATCGGCTCAAATTAAATAAAGGACATTTTAAAAGATATTTTGTAAACCCTAAGATGAGTCTTGAGATTAGCGAGAATAAGCCTTGCCTTTCTATTAGACAGTGCACGCATTTGCATATATCAACACACTTTTGGGAGTAGTGGTGGATGGTATTTGACCATCCACCACACACAAATCATGAGGTGCCCAACTACTTTCTTAAGAAACTATGGGCTAAGTTTGAATTAGGTTTGGAATCCAATTATTTTGATATTAGATCATTTTAGGGGGTCGGTGGAGGGATGCCTTAGGATAGGCCTAGGGAAAAGTTGAGCAATAATACAAGGAATCGCATATGTCCTCAACCTCTTGTACCTCTTCCTGCACCAGTTGTCCCAACAACTCACCATAATCGAGCAATGTCATCTGCTCTTACTTAATTGAGTGTCCTTTCAAGCAATTTAGTAGAGTAGTGGACGCAAGTGACAGATATTCATCCATTTGGACACATTTGTACCAGTTGTGGAGGTATATGCAAAGGCCCCTAGAGTGATGTTGATGCAACACATGATAGCCATGATGCTGAGGGTGTTGATTTTGATGATGACACATATACTGCTCACGATGATGGTAGTGATGATATTGATGTGTCATCATTTGTTGACCTTTTACATGGAGAGGGAGACACTCAGGAGCAATAGGTAAAAATTTAATTAAAATTTATTAAGTACATAAATATTTAGTTTCTAGATATATGTGTAATTGTATTAACCATATTAATGTATGTTGATTTTCAAATAACAAAGGATGGATGATACTATTCCTCCTAGGAGGTAGTATAGTCTTTTTTGAGATCTACAAATGTTAGCATCCCTCATACATTATGCACTTTGAATTACATTGCATATAATGTACATTTGAACTCAAATTTAATAAAATGTGCTCATATTTTCTTTTCATCTGATTTTGTAGGGATTGTTGTTTGTTACATAGTTCGATGTTTGTACAGGTCATGATCCATCAACCACTAAGGCACAGCCTCAAATACCTATGGTATGAACTTTTGAAGATAAATAATTTGTACTATTTTTATGTACACATTTTTATTAACTTTTCTTCAACTTTGATTCATGCATAATTTTATTTATTTTGGTTTTACAAACATGAGGTGGATCTTACTTATCCATATAGGCCTCAGTATAGTTTATTTTTGACTTCATCTTTTGACCATTTGAGACATGGCGATAATCATCATGGTAGCATATCTTTAGACACAATTGCCACACTGGCTACTTCCCAAGTATGATATATATGTTTTTATTTCAAAAAAATGTAGTGTAAATTATGTACTTTTTAATTTATGTACTTTGTAATTCATGTATGTATATTTTTGACTCAAGGTTTATGTATCCATAATTTTAGGACTATGTCGCCATGAGTGTTGCTGAGACTACGAGACTAAGCCAGATGGAGGTACAGACATCATCATTTGAGGTTAGTATTGTGATTTATGTACATACATAGCTCATTATGATCTTTATCAAATTTTAAAAATTTATGTATTGTAAATTATAGGACGTCACCACTACTACATTTGGTAGCTTTCACAATGCACCTCCTGCTATTACATAGGGACACCCATCTCACGTGGCATTATTTTTATTATGTACTAAATATTTAAATTATTTGCAAGCTACATTTGAAACCCATTTCAATTAAGCATGTACATATTGTCTTCTCGGGATGTGACACACGATGCCCCATAGGGTGTCCCACATGATGAGAC